>JAGFZM010004698.1:19459-30839 GCA_017657215.1 Limnothrissa miodon | reverse complement strand
CAGCTCTGCTAGGTGTGTGTTTCCTGTGTGGCAGCCAGTGTGTTACATACACACACACACACACACTCCCAGAGCTAGGTTTAACAGTTCTTCTGTGGTGAGGAGTAGGAGCTGACCTGAATACTGGGGACTACACAGACTCATCTCACTGTGGATCTGGAGGCTGGACAGAAGTGCTGTGTTGTGTGTGTGTGTGTCTGTCTGTCTGTCTCTGTGTGAATGTCTGTGCTCTCAAAGGCACCTGACAAGGAGGACTCACCTCATAATGGACAGGGCATTGTGAATGTGACATTTTTTGAGTAGCCTTTTCAGTTTTTCAAATTTCACGCTTAAAATTTCAGTCACTTCTTTCAAAGGCATGTCACACTATTGGCAGACAGGACTGGCTGGTTTACTCTGCATTGACATTTATCTGATTCATTTGACTCAGTTGGACTCATGAAATTAGTCTCTCTATTTTGTGCTGTTATTGGGAATAAGTCTCTCCTCTTACCATCATGAACATCAAAAGACATGCCACACACACACACACACAGGTACAATATCCATATGTGTGACCCCCAGACTCCCATAACTTCTCCAATGTCATTTTTTTTTTTTTTAACTTCTTTTTATTTTGTTTTCATATCAGTCATACAATGCATCAAAACAAAATCTCATGTGTCAAAGTTGAATAACATACAGTATGTCAGTCTTGGTGGGTTCATACAGGTAGTCCATGGTTTAAAGGCTTATCCCTCAAGAATCAAATACTTAAAGACTGATTGACATTCAATTCAATACAGTGTTATACAGTACCAAAACCAGTCTTCAGGCTCCAACAGACAGGAAACAAAAAGGCAAGCACACAAACAAAGAGAGAGGGAAGAGGAAAAAAAAAAAAAAAAAAAGGGGTTCATATCAAATAGAGATGCAACACAGCAGAGGTCCAGTTATTGAGTAATGTTTCTAACTTTAGTTGTAAAACTGCAGTGGTATATTCCATATGGTACACCTCTTGAACTCTATCCATCCATTGGACTATCGTGGGGGGCTGTGGCTTCAACCAAGAGGCCGTTATGACTTTATTTGCAATTAGCAGAAGTGAAAAACAGTTTTGTATGACTATCCTCCAGGAAGTCTTCAGGTATTATGCCCAATAAAAAATATTTTGGTTCCATTGGTAGATGTATAAATAAGCATTGTTTTATTTCTCTCTGTATATTTTTCCAATATTCTAGTACTTTTGGACAGTCCCAAAATATATGTGTATGGCCCCCCAGTGAGCCACAACCCCTCCAACATGCAGGTGATACATTACCCCATTTAGATGTAACAAGTGGCGTCCTAAAATATCTCACCCTTAGCTTCCAACCATATTCCCTCCAACTGGGGCTATTTGTTACCTTATGCCCTTGTTCAAATTAAGTTTCCCACTGTTTGTCAGATATTATTGTATTCATCTCCAATTCCCACTTTTCTTTAATATCCAAATTGTTCTCTCCAAGATCTTCTTGTAGTGCCTTATATAAATATGATATATATTTTTTCGTCACCGTTCCCTGTATAGCTGAAATGAAAACATGCTCTATTTTGGATGGTAGGGAACATCCAATGTCATTTTTAAATCAGGCTATAGGTCTGTGGAGCCTCCGGCAGATTGGATGACAGCTCTTATCTCCATAGCAGCTGTCAATCAAACGGCCCTGAACCAATCAGATGGCAAGCAGGGCATAGAATCCCGGAGTCAGCGTTTATGGCAGATTAGGTCAGATTAGACCCAGTCAGATTAGCGTGCTCTCAACCTGTGTACAGAAGCTAGTGTGTGTGTATGTGTGTCCTCTCAACCTGTGTTAAGAAGCCAGTGTGTGTGTGTTTGTTGATGTGTGTGCAGAAGTCAGTGTGTGCGTGTGTGGAAGCTAGTGTGTTTGTGTAGGCCATTGTGTGTGTGTGTGTGTGTGTAGAAGGCAAGGTTATTAGCAGCTTAGCCCAGCACAGCAGCAGCTCTTCCGCTCACACATGTGGAGCATAGGGGGGCAGAGGCCGTGTGTGTGTGGGTGTGTGTGTGTGTGTCCTCTCCCCTGTAATCGGCCCGCCTGCCTCCCTGATCTCCCATAATGCTCCATGATAGTGCTATTTGGAACAGGGGAAGCAAAGCACAGGCCTCATACAGCTCAGCTTTCAGCTGACCACACACACACACACACACACACACTGGGACACTCTAATAGACACATATAGGGACACTCAACCAGACTTAGACCTACTCAGAATGACCCAAGACTGCTGTCTGTTGGAAAAAGTACGAGAACATTTAATACAAGACAGATAATTAGCAAACAAATAATAAATGTTGTCGTAATGTTAGGGTCTTACCATTAACAGCGCCCTTGAGAGTTCGAAACTCACTGAGCACCTGTGTCCATGGCAACAGAATCCCCAAGGCTTCCCATCCTACCTGAGACATTCTCATCACCTGAGCAGCTGAGCGCCAGACAGCCAGCCAATCAGATCAGTTGCAGCATACAGCTGGCCAATCAGATCAGCTCTAACACACAGCCAGCCAATCACTTCAGCTGCAGCACACAAGAACCACCCACAAACTAATCACATCCCAAAAGCATAGTTGCCTGCATGTGTGTAGGAGCATTGTGTGTGTGTGTGAGTGTTAGATGTGTTTGTGTGTGTGTGCACCCCGACATTCTAACTGTAATGGTGGCCGAGTTATAGGTTGTCATAGTATCCAGTTGCCTATAACTGCCTACAACACTATGACCTGAATGAATTACCCAATTAGGCTGTATTGTATTGTATTCTATTGGACTGTATTGTATTGAACTGTATTTGACTGTATTGTATTGAACTGCATTGGACTGTATTGTATTGTAATTGCCTGGAAATCAGTGCCTGGTCATTTGTCTGAACTCTGTAGGCAGGTATGAGAACTCACATGTTAACAGAAAATACATTTGCTGGTTGAAAACTCCAAATAACATGGCTGTATTTGAGCTACACATCCTTATGTCTACTACTATCTACTATGCATCACAAAATCATAGTAAGACAAAGCCAAGTATTTTTTTTTAAATATAAATAAGCAATACTAACCCCAACCCTAACGATGTAGATAATCATAAATGCAGTAGTAGACCAACACCACTCCAGCCAGTGTCAGCATCACTCAACCCAACCCTTAAACCGGCACTAAGCAACATTCTGTTTTTCTCTCTCACGAGCTCCCTCTAAAGCCTGCTGTATTGCATTGTATTGCACTGCATTCTGTTGGAGGCAGTCCACGCTGCTGAACATTGCAAGTGCTGTATTGGCCACGGTGGCGCATTCTACACCGTTCGTTCGCCGTGTAATGACTAATTTTAGCATCCTAAACAGTATGTAACGGATTAATTAAATGAAAAATGTTGCATAGTGGGCCTTTAATATAACCCAGCCACCCCTCAACCCAGCTCTTTACCTCTTAATGTAACCCAGCAACCCCTCAACCCAGCCCACTACCAAACCCTTAACATAACCCAGCCTTTCTGCAGTGCCCTAGCCAGGCGTGAGTGTTTGGGTGGGTGGGTTGTTTTCCACCAGGATGGTTCCCATGAGTTACAGGCGAAGCTTAGGGACATGGGGATACGTTTGCACCCGCATGGCATCATCTCATATGGCTGGAGTCAATCTGGTGTTAACACAAATTTATACACACATCACACACACACACACTAAGTAGTAGAAAATTAGTAGCCTTACGTCTACCATATCAAAGTTAAAACTTTTCCCTACGTTAACGCTGGCAGATACAACGGGCGGCTAGATTTTCATGGAGACATGCAGGTAACCCTCACGCTCCACTGCAGCCATGTTACACACACACACACTGACTGGGCATGGCATGATCCAAGGGTGCTTTGTGATTGGTCCATTTCACATTTAATTTTTCATTAATTTTCCTTTTTGCTCACCTTTAGTTCATCAACTTGACAATTGATCAACAATTGATCTTATTGATGCACTGAATCAATCAACAGCTTATATGAGTAAATAAACAGCAGCTTATATGAATAAATAAACTGCTTTTATGAGCAAATAAAGCAAGCTTATATGAGCAAATAAACAGCTTTTATGAGCAAATAAACAGCTTGTATGAGCAAATAAAGCAAGCTTATATGAGCAAATAAACAGCTTGTATGAGCAAATAAACAGTCAAGAGTAAATTAACAACTTATATGAGTAAATAAGCAGCTTATATGAGTGCTGCATCAGTGCCCTGGGGGTGTCAGTGTCTCCCAGCACTGAACTCCAGGGGTATGTTAGTGTGTATGTGTTACTGGGAGCGCTAGGGGCGTGTCAGTGTGTGTGTGTGTGTGTGGTTGTGTGTTATTGTGTGTGTCAGTGTAAGCTCTAGGGGCGTGTGTGTGTGTGTGTGTGTGTGTGTGTGTGTGTGTGTGTTAGTGGAAGGCAGCAGCCCTCAGGCCCCCTGGCACAGCTGCTTGTGTTCCAGGTCTCTAAGAAACAGCCTCCATGTGCAGAAGACGTTGTGCCTGTAAACACACAAAAACTTACGAACACAAACACACACTCAAGCGCACAATCATTGAAACACACTCACACACACAAGTGCATTTTAAATGTGTTGGCAGCTATGTTTAACATGCTTCTCATAGTAAAGAATAACATGTGACTAAGTTACCTAATTGAATAACAAAATTAAAGTTACTTGTATTATTATCAACATGTATAGTCTGGCCACAGCTGTTTGACCTGGGCTCAATCCTAAGAATTAGAACATCAACATATATAGTCTGGCCACGACATTCACACACACACACACACACACACACACACACACTCCTACTCATAGTACATTATTATCAACAAGTATAGCCACGACACACACACTCTCCTACTCATACATTATCAACATGGATAGTCTGGCCTCAGCCATAGGCCGGGCTGAATACATCAACATGTACACACTAGCAAAAAGCTGAAGCCCTGATAGACAATGTGAAGCTAAGCTTCCTCCTGGAACAGCTTACAGAGGTGATGCACAGGTTACATAAGTGATGCACAGCTTACAGCTTAAAGATTCTCATTCATCCAGGTTGTGGTAGTCATAGTATTCAGTTAAGGCAACTGGACTTCTTTTTTTAAGCTTACAGTGATGCACAGGTTACAGAAGTGATACAGCCTTGACACTGGGTCTCATTAGTGGTCTTAATGATTTAAAGGTGTAGACTATTGTTGGGCTGAAGGTGTAATGTAATTGTTGGCTGGTGATGCTTTTATTAATTATTTGAAGGTGTAGAATACTGTTGGACTGGTCTCAATGATTTCAAGGTGTACTATAATGGACCCAATTATCTATGGCAAGCAGATGAAGGAGAAGGTCATTATTTAGTGATAAATAGCTGATTATTTAGTCATAAGGATTTGTGTATAATTCTAATAGATATATCTCACCTCACATGCTCCATGATTTCACAAAGAGGTTTGAAGTCTGACACATTTAACCTTAGCCTATATAAGTACATTATTAAAAAAACAGGTGCAGACATGAGGTGTGTGTCTGTGTGAGGTGTCTGGTTGGTGCAGATCTGTGATGTGTCTGTGTTTGGTGTCTGTAAACTATGTGTTTGATGTGGATATGTGCTGTGTACATGTGTTTGATGCAGATATGTTGTGTGCGTGTGTTTCATGTAGATATGTGGTGTGTGTGTGTGTGAGTGTGTGTGTGTGTTTGATGCAGATATGTGCATCCATTACCATAAACACTGCCCTGACGTTGATGGCTTGACTTTAGAGTAGAGTAGGCTATGCACTGTTTACCTTCTATGATTCCTGCACTCACTTGTTGACATTACTTTCTCCACCCGTTGTTACAGGCTACAGGGAACGGCATACATCTCAGACAAATGTTTCTCTCGTTTTAAATGCGCCGGATTCCATTACGCCGGATCTGTTCAGTCTAGCAACGCAAAGGAACAGCGTTAGCCAGCATTAGCTAATAGGTAGGCCTCCTACACAACAAAGAAGTTAAAATGGGTTATTTTATCCCATTTGGTTACACTGCCGCTACAAAACGTTAAAAGTAATGTTAAGCCTTTTATGGCTAATTTTATTCGTCTTACCTCCAATAAATTGATCTCTACACAAGCTTTGGTATGTCGAGGGTTTAGTATCTTCCATGGTGTGTTGATGGTTACTACATCTAGGTGCTCAACAGTATAATGGCATGATGGAAGTTTTTCTGAAAGTAAAAACTTTCAATATTTTATTCTATTCGATTATCCTTTTGGTAGTCTACTGTGCTCCTTATTCCTCGTTGTTAGCCGTGGTAGACTACTGGTAGTCCATGTCCAAAATGGCACTTACTTTTGCTCTGACGTCACGTGGGGTAGGTCAATAACTTAACATATGTTGTGTGAAGTGTGTGTTGGGTGTGTCTCTGCCGCCCTGCATGGGCCTGAGATTCTAAAGCTGTCATAAAAATGTGTGTGGATTAATGGAATCGATTCCCAGCACTGACGACTCTCTGGTTCCCATCTGTGGGCTCCACTTCACACTAGTGAGTGTCAAGTCAAGCAGCAAATCGTCTTAAGATAGGCACGGCGCAGTCTACTCAAAATACTAGTTTTAGGAAAACATAAAACAAGTAGCATTTGATACGAAGGCCTTGAGTGGTTTGGCTTTGCTTGTATTTGATTTTGTTCTTCACTCGATAAAGAATGCCGCCAGTTGATAAGATTTGGGTTTGCGTCGCCGAAGTTGTGCTATACGTGGTGACGCAACTAAGCGTGGGGTTTCCCAGAGCGGAGAGCAGGGTTACCGCGCCCATCTGTGCTTTCTGATGGCCGGAGGAAGCGACTGACAGAGCTGAGAGAAAGAAAGCCGAGAAGAACGACAGAGTTGGAAAGATAAGAAGGCACGTCAATCTGAAAGAGACTGGATAAGATTGCTCGTCGGAGATACAATCCTGAAGGACTTTGTTTTTATACTATTTTCGAAAATTTGTGTTTTGCTGCGGTAAGCCTGCCATATTCCGACGCCTGCCGGTGCGTTCCCATTTGGCGTATCGAAAGCAGGGTCCGGGGAGTGCCGCTCCTCGATAGCTTGTTGGCTAAATCTCTGAGCTACTTGGAGAGAAGGGGACTCAAGGTTCGCTGTTTCCAGTCAATGCGATATAAACAACGGATACCCACGACTGAGAACGGGTAAGATGGGTTGCAGGGGATGGAATGTGTGGCCGTAGCAAACACAATTTGCAGAAGTGGGTTGAATGGGCGACTGGCTTCTGTGTTTGAAGCTAACGATAGGTGGTGTATTGCGACGGAGGTTTGGGGAGGGGGAGGGAGGGGGTGTTAGCCAAGATAGCTAAACAACCCGATGGCTAATTGGCTTCTATATTACTCAGTAGAATACAATTTCGTGTGACCAGTCATTGTTTCGTATTATTTAGAGGGGCATCTTGAATGTACTAAAAAAGGTGAAACGCAATAGAAAGAACGCAGTGTTTGCCTAGATTTGCCAAGATCCTCTTGGATATAAAACACTCATATATGGGTATGCGTTAGCGAGCTAGCTGCTATCAATGCTTTGATTTATGTTGCATAATATCGACAGGAACCTATAATGTGACACTGTCGGGGGAATCATGTTAATGCTGTAAATGGTGTTTGCACTTCCCATAGATTTTGAGTTGAGAGCAGTCTAACCTGAGCAAAATTGATGAATTCTGTCGACAATTTGATTCAGTCCGTGGTTATTCTACATGGAAAGGAACTGGCAAGCTAGCTGTAGCTACACTGCTACTTCCTTTTATTGGGGGAATGGTGGCAAACTACGCGTATTTGCGCAGAATATAATGTCAAGTGAAAATATTAATGGCTGTTGCACGCCAGAATCTAGTGGTAGATGGGAATGTGATTATGTGAGATTCAGGTATTCGAAAATGGCCACTTCATTGGCGAAGGAGACGGCCAACTAACCACCACCCCCACTTTTTTATGTTTCACTCTGCCTACGCTAACACTACCTAGCGTTAACGTTAGTCGGTTAGCCACTGTTGCTTTCTGGGCGTGTGTCAGCGGACACTGAGCCATGGGCTTGCTAACTAGCGTCCGTGCCCTCTTCTCGAACAGATTTTCCTTCTCGACTCCTCTAACGTTACCATATTTAATTGAACTTGAAGCAACATTGACCGGCATTGTTGTTGGTTTTGCAGTCAGTTGGGCAGATCAACTAGAAAAGTAACGTTAATTATCACAGCAAGCATTGGTGTATATCAGAGGGTTGGTTGCGATACTTAGACGGCTCATGATACCATGTCTTCCGTCTCTTTACCACGGTTAGCCTCCATCTTGCTAATTTACCAGTATGTTTTTCAGTTTGCTTCTACTTCACGGTTTCTATAAAGGCAGTGCGGATGTGCGCTTTGGTAACACCCCAGAGAATACAGGCCACAAACACAGGCCGTGTTGCTTCCCAAACGGCCCTGTTGTGGAGACGCCTGAGCAATCTGTGTTTGTCATACCTCGACTGCATCTCCATTTTCATGGCGTTGACGTTAGCTCTCCAGCAATATGACAGCAGAGTATGGCGCACGTATGTTCTCGTCTCCTGTGTGACTTCGTCTTAATAGTCTGTTTAGCTTTGACTGGCTTGTAATGAGATTGGCCGCGTTTAATTCTCTGCACAGTGATTTAATTGGATTTTGGACAATCTGTTTAAATGAGATCCCATTATTTACGTCCGATCACTGATTCAAAGTAGCTTGGCGGCGCTGCCATTGCCTTACCGACCCTGCCGTCTGACAATTCACACACACTTCGTCTTCGCGCAGTAACGTCATGGAGAAACGAGGAAGCAGACGAATTCAGCTCGCAGTATCAACCGAAACAGGGAAAATCAAATGGCCAGGCGGAAGGTTCTTCGGGAGATAGGCGAAAAAGACAGTCGGGCCCAGTCAATGTGTTCTAGCGTTTATGTTAATGTTTACCGGCAGCCGGACCCTGCTGGGCGGATCGGGTCCAGAGACATCAGTGGTAGTCTAGATCAGGATGTAGCTGATATATTTGAACGTGGATGTTACTGAATATGGATGTTACACCGAATCTCATCTGTCGTTGTTTACTGATAAGTGAGCGAGAGCACCACGGTATCTGCAATTAGCAGAAGCTTACAAAGATTAATTCATCCCGCGACACCCCTCCCCTCCCAGGATGAATGGCTTTCTGTATTCTACGGCCTGAGCAGCTGCAGCCGACAAGATGGCGCTTCGCTGCCTGCTCGCCAAGCTCCCCGCTCTGTATTTATTTATTTATTTATTTATTTATTTCCTCTCCTACACGGCTCCCGCTACACCTCTCCTTTTCTCGCGGTCTTTGGAGACACGCGAAACGTGCCGTAATACACCATTATTCAATCAGATGTTTTTGAAACCTTTTCCACTGCTGAAAAAATAATCCAATTAATCTGTGTGGTTCGCGAGTTGATGGGTGGCAGTGTGACGGCCCGTGTAAGAGCTGATGTTGGGTCAGCCGGGGCACACGCTGTCCGTCTGAAGGCGCTGGAGTCTGCGCACTCAAGGGCGCATCTTACACCGGCGCCGAGCAAACATGGACCCCCAACACTGCTGTGTATGTTAGCTATAGATTCTGATTATATAGCTAGATATATAGGTGGATATGCTATGCTATAGATGGACAGATAGATAGTTTATATTTCTAGGAGGAAAGGGCGGTAAAAATAAATAGGTAGGTTATGTTAGGGATGTTGGGGTTAGGAGTTGCTATGGTTGTCAGTAAGGGTTGCTATAGTGTTTAGGTTCATAGGTGAGAAGTTGGATGAAGGGCAATTTGCCTTGTGATGTTTTGTATGCATCTCTTTCATCCATGCCTGTCAGACCAACACACACCTTATACACAAAACTCCAGAATGATAGAACTCTCAACTTGCAGGCATCACTTGAGATCTCTCTCTCTGTAAGATGCACATGCGCACACACACACACTCTCTGGACAGACAGAATGTGATTGAGCAGAGATGTCTCGCAGGTGCTTCAGTAGTGTGATTAAACTGGTCCCAGGTCACCACTGTGAGACACACACACACACTCTCTCTGTGAGCAGACATCTCTAAAGGCCTGGAGTCGGATAGTGCAATTAAAAATGAGCTTTGCTTAGATCTTGACTGGTGTGATTACTACCACAGACACGCACGGATGCACACACACACACACACACACACTGCATTGATTATGGTGGAGGCGCTGACTGGGCTACTAGCATGTAGGCCATAACTCCTCCAGCTCTGCCCCGTCTCATTAACAGGGCCACCACACTCACACACATACACACACCTCATCTACATACATGCATCACACCTCAGAAACACTCACACACCTCAGCTAAAGACACGCACACACATCGCTATCAGCTGCTCCCTAAATAGTGCATCACAGCTCTACACACACACAGAATCTGAGTGCATAGTCAGTGATCTCAGAGGGAGTGGTGTGTGTGTGGAGATGAGAGTGTGTGTGTACATCATCATCATCTGACAGACTCATGGTCCAGAGAGAACACACACACTGTAGTCAGACAGGCTCTATGGTCTGTGGAGCAGGCCTAGGTGCTGTGTGTGTGTGCACGCGCCATGGGGCATTAAAGCCCAGCCGTGCTAGCATATGATGCTGCTGAATTAGCCCGGCTTTGGCCGTCTCTCCACACTGCATCAGATTCAGCCTGCGCGGGATTATAATCTGCCTGCGGACAAGGGCTTTTGGGATTACAGCCCTCCGACACCGATACAGCTGATTTCTGCTGCACTACACTGAGCCTGACTTCTGCGCCGCATACTTTGGATTATTATTATTATTATTAATGCATTTCCCTCTAGTTACTCTGATCCTCCACTAGCTGGATTGGATCCGAACACACACACACACACACATACAGTCGAGTCAATCTGTTGAAGTGGGAAATGGATCAGGTTGCTTTAACAGAAACATTGAGCCTGAGACTGGATTTACTAGCAGTTGGGTCAGGAGTCAGTTGGAGTTCACACACACACACACACACACACACACACTGGAATTAGCTGGACTGAACACACACACACACACTGAAGACAGCTGGACCATCATAGTCTGTTACAGTTTAGGACTTCTATGTGCCCTGTCAGTTTTGACTGTGAAGTGTGTGTGCGTGTGGGGTGGGGTGGGGTGGGGAGGGGAGTGCGGCGCGTCTCACATCGCTCTTCTAGTTTGGACTAAGATGTGTGTGTGGTGTGGTGTGTGTGTGTGTGTTTTACGTGTCGCGTCACCCTACTGGTTTGGACTGTGGGGTGGTTGTGTGTTTTGAGTTTTCAGCTGTTGTGGTCTAAACTTGTGAGTGAG
>JAGFZM010004697.1:14213-32809 GCA_017657215.1 Limnothrissa miodon | reverse complement strand
CACTCATAATTACTCTTTGATAAATGAGCGCTTGTCCTCTGTGAATCGGCTCTTACTCACACACACACACACCCTTTCTTGATATAATTTGTCCCACTAGAGTCTGGGACATTGTCTTGAAACAGGTGAGAGCAGCCTGTAGATCACCTGTATCCCCCACACCGTGTGTGTGTAATTGCACTAACATTGCACTCAGACCCACAGTGGGTCCAATAAGGGGGCTGTGTTGTAGATGGAGTTCTATCCTGCCATCCTTCTCTGTATGTTCCGCCACACGTTCCACCTGACATTGACATCATTCATTCTTTAACACAACTCAAAAGCAAACCCAGCGCTGCATTTATTGCGATCTCTAACAAACCCAGCACTGCATTTATTGCGATTTCTAGTGAGCTGCATCGCTGTAACCACACTGCATTTTTGGCAATCTCTAGGGACTCTAGCGATGTTTCGAATGCCTTCGCTGGCATTCAGCAGTTAGTGAACCAGTAGGACTCTTGGCCAACAACAACCACAACAATGGCCTCATGTATGTTAACATGGGGGATACATACTGCACCTGCCCCCAACCTGGAACATCACTCACACACACACACACACACACACACACACACACACACACACACACACACACACCCTGACTGGTCAAGAGGCTGCAGGATGAAGTGGAGCTCCCACTGACCTGTTTGCCCTGTAGACAAACTGCAGGGGGTCCAGCGAGTGGCATGTGGTGCTTTTGAGGTGCCAGTCAGCCAAAGGACATTCAGTCCAGGGTGTCTTGGGGACTGGAATGATGGAGGAGCATTTGAAACATGAGGGGACCCTGCACAGCTCAGTGTGATCAGCCATTGGCTGAGAGTTATCTAAATGTGTGCCTGCTTACGCATAGTCAAACACCATGGCTAACAGAAAACAATGAATGAGAAAATAACTAGACTAACACACTCTCCCTCTCCCTCCCTCTCGCTCGCTCACTCTCTCTCTCTCTCTCTCAGGGTATCTCTCCTGCTGTCGTTTCCTTGATGACAACCAGATTGTTACTAGCTCTGGAGACACCAGCTGGTGAGTTTGGGTACTGCCTCACAAGCACTCCAGTCAGTACATAACTTTTTGCAGATAGTGTATATGTGTGTGCTCTCTGGATCTGTAAGTGTGTGTGTGTGTGTGTGTGTGTGTGTGCGCGCGCGCTCTCTGCATCTGTAACTCTGTGTGTCTTTGCGCTCTCTGCATCTGTAACTCTGTGTGTCTTTGCGCTCTCTGTAACTGTAACTCTGTGTGTGCGCTCTCTGTAACTCTGTGTGTGCGCTCTCTGTAACTGTGTGTGTGCAAGCTTTCTGTAACTGTGTGTGTGTGTTCTCTGCATCTGTAACGGAGTGTGTGCGTGCATGCTCTCTGCATCTGTAACTGTGTGTGTGCGTGCGCGCTCTCTGCATCTGTAACTGTGTGTGTGCGCCCCCTTCCAGTGCTCTGTGGGACATTGAGACTGGTCAGCAGACGACCACCTTTGCTGGCCACAGCGGAGACGTGATGAGTCTGTCTCTGGCCCCAGACACTCGCTCCTTCGTGTCGGGTGCCTGCGACGCCTCCGCCAAGCTCTGGGACGTCAGGGAAGGAATGTGCCGGCAAACCTTCACCGGCCACGAGTCCGACATCAACGCTATCTGTGTAAGATGCGCGCACACACACACACGTACACTTTCTCTCTCTTACACAGTCTTATTGCTCTTCTGTTTGTCTTTTTTATCTTTCTTACACACACACACACACACACTCACTCACTCAGACATTACAGTGCTATTGATTGTTTGTGAATAGGACACAAATCCTGTCATTATAAATCATTTATAAATCTGTAATTCATCAATCATCTATAAGGCATTCATGAAACATCGATAGGTGAGGGCTGCAGCAATTCAACAAGTTTTGCTTTGAACAAAAATACTGTCACACATACTGTCCCACACAGACTGTTGTTCTGAAAGCACACTGCTAGCGCAATATATAGTAGGCACGATGGAGAGTGAAGATGTCCGTAAATGGCAGAGAATTTCTAAAGTTTGGGATCATTACATACCCATTTAGAAAGAGAACAAGGTGCAATGTGTCTACTCCAAAGTTGAATATCCACTTCATGCTAAAGAATTTCACCAAGTGTTGCTGAAACAAGGTAGCGTATACATTGATGTTAGCTGGTTTCAATCGCATATATGGTATTTGTAGCGAGGAGTCGTGTTGTGCGCTGTAGTTGTGATGTGGTTTTACATCTCGTCTCTCTCACTTATGCACAGCACGCGTACACACTAAACATACACACACAGTCTGTGCTAGCTTACCATAGCAAATAGACCTACACCAGATATTTTTATTTGTTAGTAGCCTAATAAATAGCAGCCTAGTAAATGCTGCATGTGTACAAATTTACATAAAACATATATTTTCTTTGATGCCAGGGCTTGATTTATTGTTGGGCAGTAGCTTCACTACAAGTAGCGAAGCTACTAGTTATTTTTGCGTAGTGTGGCTGTAGTGAAGCTATATTCTGAATCTGATTTCTGAATCTGTTTTTTCAGTAGTTTAGCTATTTTTTTTGGCCATGTAGTGTGATGGCTTTCCTTAAAGCTTACATTTTCAGAGAATCAGCTAGCAGCAGCAAATCTTCTATCTAGGCCGTAGATGGAAGATGATTTCCTTGCAATAATTTTATGCATTTGATGTGTTGGTGCCATAATTAAAATCATAATAATAAATAAATACATTATAATGATCAGCTATTATTGTATAGCTTTTGAGGGAGCTTTTAGTTGAATCAATAATAGAATCTTAGAAGAAGGTTGGATCATTCATTATTACTCATCTTTTTGTACATTAAATACATTTTTGTACATTTGATAACTTGCTACATTTCGCCTTCAGGTAAATTTGGTGTAGTGAAGCTTCATCTGATGATGAGTAACTGGTAGCTTAGTTAACTACATTTTCTGAGTAGCTTGCCCAGCATTGGCTAGACTACAGCATGAAACTTGTGCATATTAATAAATTAAATTGCTTCACAACAGAGTACGGACAAATGTCGGAGATAGAATAAATACCGTTTGTTGTTTTTTTTTTGTTGTTTGTTTGTTTTGTTTTTGAGAAATTAAACCCAAATGCTTGATCATTTTTAAAGCCAAATCATTTTCATTAAAAAAGAAAAATGAACCGATTACTTTATATTATTATATTATTATTGATTAATCAATACACAAAAAGAATCGATAGCTGCAGCCCTAGCTTAAAGCATCTATAAGCCATTTATGTATCATCTATAAGCCATCTATTATCTTTAGGTCATTGTGCTCCGTCAATCACACTGATTGCACACAGTGCTACCACATGAGATGTCATAACACTCAAAGCTAGATGGTGCGATTACACCCAAAACCTCTAGTGCAGTGTTGTCATTTATTTGTATTGATTTATTGTAGCATTTGTTTACTAAGTGTCCCAGAGTTCACATAAAGCCCCTCCCTACCCTCAGGCTTCTTATAGACTCCCACTGACCCCTGTAGACTCCCATAGACTGCTCGAGTTTGTTTGCCTGTTAAGAGTGTGTGTGTCTGTACTTGTGTGCGCCCTCGCAGTTCTTCCCCAATGGAAACGCGTTTGCCACGGGCTCCGACGACGCCACCTGCAGGCTGTTTGACCTGCGTGCGGACCAGGAGCTGATGGTGTATTCCCACGACAACATCATCTGCGGCATCACCTCCGTGGCCTTCTCCAAGAGCGGACGGCTGCTCCTCGCAGGATACGACGACTTCAACTGCAACGTCTGGGACTCCCTCAAGGCCGACCGCGCAGGTGACACTCACACACACACACACACACACACATGTGCAGCCTCAAACAGGCTATGAATTGACATTCACACTTCAAATCTTTTCTTTTAACTACAAGCTACATTAATTTAGTATTAATTATAAAGTATTAATCAGCTCAAGCGGTCACAAATGTTTGTGTTGTGTTTATGAAAGTAAGATGGGACAGAATATGGATGGTTGTTAAGTTTGGTTGTTCACGTAGGTTAACATTTTTCTGAACATTAGCTGCCCAAATAACACACACTCACACGTCAGGGTTAAGGGTGCATAAGTGGTCTGATTCACACACTCACACACACACTTGCATCACTGATGCCAAGATTAAAGGTCTGATTCAGTTGTCTGACCTAATGACTGTTAGTGTTCATTATCACCCGTATCATTGGATTGTCTATAAATGTATAATTTTTATCTCCCGCTTTGGCCTTATATAGCCATAGATGCTAAAATGGCAATGAATTTAACAACCAATCATGATTTTTTTCAGAGAGAGAGAGAGAATTATCTCAAGGGCCTGGTGGTTGAAAGTTCTGTATGTGTTTATTATTGTAAACTCTTGTGTGCAGGAGTGCTGGCGGGTCATGATAACCGCGTGAGCTGCTTGGGAGTCACTGATGATGGGATGGCCGTAGCCACCGGCTCCTGGGACAGTTTCCTAAAGATCTGGAATTAAAGCCAGCAGGTGAGCGCAAACGTGTGGAAGTGGTGCAGTGAGCGTGGCTGGCTCTTTTCCACCTCCTGTTGTCTGGAAGCGGAACTGCACTTTCCCCCTCTAATTCTGTTCTTGAGTTGCTCTTTTCATCCAGAGGGTTACACCTCTGTGTGTGTGTGTGTGTGTGTGTGTGTGTGTGTGTTTGCCACACAATGATTTGTTATAGCAAGGTGACAAAATGTTGTCAGATATTGCAGATGAAAACAAAAGTGACTGGTGTAGCTCAATACAATTATAATTAGTAATAACAAGAATAACAATTATATGGTCTGGCCTGATGTAGTGGTTCAAAGTATTGATTTAGTGCTGGTATAGAATAAAGGTATTCAAACCATCAAATCATTACCCAACCCTAGGTGTCTGGGTAAGTATTTGTGTGTGTGTGTGTGTGTGTGTGTGTGTGCGCGCGTGCGTGTTTTCTCAGCCTGGTTTTCACTAGCTCACTCTCTTCTGTTTATGTGTGTGTGTTACAGGTGGTGTCGGGACTCCAAAGTGACTGGAAGACCATTCTAACATCAAACGAATCGTTCAATTTTCTTGCATATCCAATTTTCTCAAACACCACGGAAGAAAAGAACCAAGCGAAAGCCACACCCCCACCCTCCCTGACCCCGCCCCTACCCCAACTCGACTCCGAAGGGCAGAAATCAGACAAAGAGCACAAACCCCGCCCCTCGCCCAACCCCCTCTACACGCATGAGCCTGATAGGGCGGGGCCACTCAAACATGATTGTGATTGGTTGTTTCTCTCGGGACCATGATTGTGATTGGTTGTTTCTCTCGGGACCATTCTGGCCTGCCCCCCTCTCACTCTACCCTGACCACGCCCATCTCCCCAATGCCTCGCCCATCTCCCTGCTCTCTGTTGGGTCGTTTGTGTATTTGTTTGGGTCTGTTTGTTTGTCATCCCCAGCTTTTAGGTGCAGGAGTTATTGAACCCACTAGTCAAGAATGGTACATCACACACACACACACACACACAAGCTCAAGCATTGGCCAATGCTACAGCTTCCATTTCTGTCAAACTATTACAGTCGAGCTTTTTCAGACACACATACACACACACACACAGACGTCTGAATGCACGCTGTCATTTTGGAGCCGACTGAAGTGTGTTGGCTAGTTGACACAAGGACGGTGGCCTGAGCTCCATCCTGTTGGTGGAGGTCTCAGTCCAGCCAGAGGGTTGGAACCACCTCCCCTACTCCTCTCCTCCCCTACTCTCCTCTCCTCTTTTCCCCTCCTCTCTCCTCTTTTCTTCTCCTCTTTTTTTTCCTCACCTTTCCTTCACTCCTTGTCTTTTACCCACCTGTACATCTCCTCCTTGTGTTTTCTTTGTCTACACAAACGAAATAAGTGTGTGTGTGTGTGTGTGCGTGCTGTCCATCCATCTACTCCTTGTGTTTTCTTTGCATAAGTGAAAAGTGTGTGTGGGGTGTTTATAGAATCATGTCCATCAAGCATAGGGGTGTGTGTGTGCGCGCACGAGTGTTGTCTATAGAATCATGTGGGAAGGGGAGTGTATAGAACAGTGTCTGAGATGTGTGGTAATGCAGGTCATGTAGCTGACAGAGAGAGGGAGAGAGTGCTTGTTTGTCCTCCATCAGAGTCAGGACTGGGGTCACACGGGGGTCACTCTTGGGTCACGGGGGGGGGGGGGGGGTGTTGGGTATCATTCCGGATTTTGTTTGGCAGGCATTGGCACGGCAACACTCCCCGTCCTGTATGGCTGGGCCTGCCTCCGAGACCGGTTGTAAAAATCTCTGTTTGAAAATAATGATCTGAGAAGTTTTTAAGTTAAAATCCAAACAAATGATTTTGGTTGTCTGCCATGGATGGGTAGGTGTTAGAACCGCATGCTGTAGAGTTGCTTCTAAGAGGTGCTTCTGGGACTAAACTCCTTTTGATGTTTTTCTTTGACAAATAACCCGTAGAACCCCTTCAAACCACATTCTTCTCTTCTTTTGGGGACTGTGCATACACACTCAATTACACTCACCTATCAAAACTATGCACCGAGATCACACGCACACACACACGCACGCCCACACAGACACACACACAAACACTTAGCTGCACCTACACACTTCTGAAATGTAAAATCATTCCCGATCAAACAGGACCCCCCTTCTACCCTTAACACACACACACACACACACACATACACAGGCAGAGGACTAGAACAAAGAGCTTTTGGGTGTTTTTTGTTTCCTGTAGCAAAGAAGCCCCCATTAGTGTGTGTGTTTGTGCGGGTCGGCCCTGCTCCCATTGGGGGGGGGGTGGGGTGTGTGTGTGCAGGTTGGCTCTGCCAACGTCAGCTGCGTGTGTGTGTGTGTGTGGGTCAGCCCTGTCCCAGTGGCATGTGTGTGTGTGTTGTGTGGGCCTGGCTCTTTTGGAAGCAGCATGAGTTTGCAGGAACTGTTTGGGTGGCTGATGCGCTGGATGGTCGGCATGGTAACTGCCATCCTCCGACACACCCAACCAGTATCCCACCACCACCAACCCCCCTCCCACACACGCACACTCACACTCACACATACTCTCTCTCTCTCTTTCTTTCTCTCTCTCTCTTTCTTTCTCTCTCTCTCTCTCTCTCTCTCTCTCTGTCTCTCTCTCTCTCTCTCACTCTGTACAAACAATGTGCTGTTATTGTGCGATAGGCCTGACCTGGCAACAAACACAAATAAAAAGATTTTAAAAATACAATTAATTAATTCCCCTTTCCTTTTCTCACAATCTCTTGCTCCTTCTCTTTCACTCTCTCTTCATATATCTCTTCTTTTCTCCCTCTCTCTCTCTCTCTCTCTCTCTTTCACCCTCTCTCTCTCTCTCTCTTTCTCTTTCTCTCCATATGATTAGCTGTAGTTCTCTGCACCCTGTTCCCTCCTCCACACTTTTGTATTTAAGTTTAAAGTCAGTGTACAACCGAGAGCTGGAGGCAGGATAGAATCTATATTAAAATGTACTGTTATTTAAAATGTAATAAAAAAAAGCAGTTTGAGACGAATTGGGACTCTTGTTCTCGTTTCTTCTGAGGGGCGGGGTTGTGGGAGTGACGGGACTCTCAGCCAATCAGTGGTGGAGAAGCTAGTAGAGAGGTGGGACATGGGTCCTTTTCACATCTCAGGCAAACGTCCCGTCTCATCATTTGGCTCTTTCTTTTAAGCAACGCTGAGCCTCCAGACGGACACCATCAAACAATGACCGGGATTAAAGGTATCTTAGTCAGTGATGTGTTGACCGAGACATTTCTATCCAGCTGTTCTGGGTGCTTCTATACTTTAACAACATATTTAGGTATTCGGTGCCCAGAATAGCAACAAGCATCTTTCACGTTTTTCAACAAGGAGAATGAAGTCCAAGGCGAATGTGCAGGTGAAGTGAAAGTGTAACTCGGAAGGTCTAGAGGCTTTCTGTGATGTGATTTGTAAGAGTGCGATTTACTAGGCTATTAACAACTTGACTACTTCAAAATGTTTTTGTGCAACATTTATGCAACATTGCAATGTAGTTATTTGGCAACTGCTGGCACGCACATTGAAGGTTGGAGGTCAACACTAACTGGAAGAGGCTAAGAAGGAAACGAATATTTTTTTTTATTATTATTTTAAAATGGTAAAAACGTCTTCGTCTGACCCACTATACGCAATGAAGAACATTTGTCATTAATTCTGACGAGGGGCTTAGTGTGTGTGTGTGTGTGTGTGTCAGTGCTACTACTGAAACACACACAGCCCCCTGGCACATCCTGTTACAGTTGTAAAGTCAAGTGTGTGTGTGCGCGTGTCTAGTTGTCTTAATGATGATCAAAGGCGTCACCTGTCAGTCAAAAGCTGAAGCATCATTGAGTCAATGTCGCCCTCTAGGGGTCCCTTGTAGCACTGACAGTGGGCACACTAACGCTGAGTGCAGTGTAGGCCTATATGGCAAGCCGTTTTAACATTTAAACGCTAAGTTTGACTATCCAGAATCAACATTGTAGATATCAACAAGGTCTTTCAGACTAGTCGCATTTTGGATAGGCTGAATTGTCATTCAAGATATCTGTAACGTAATTGTTACTAGTCAAAACAATAGATAGAGATATCTGTAATTCAGTTTTGACTAGGCGAAACTTAATTACACATATCTGCAATTATGGTGTTGAAAATGACATTAAACTCGTCACATGACTATTGCAGATAGGCCTATCTGTAATTCAGTTTTGACTAGGCAGATTGAGATATCTCCAAGATATCTGTAATTTGACTGGGCAGAATGTACAGATATCTCCAATCAAAATTCAATTGAAGATATCTATAACTTCATAGTAGATATCTACAATTACATTATGGATATTCCTAACTCCAGTTTAAGATATCTACAATGTCATTTTGACTAGTCATAATTCAAACTTCATTTCACTTAGTCAAAACTTAAGACATATGAAAAGGAACATATAAATATCTTGAATTGAGGTGAATTAACGCGGCACTAAAGACTTTTTAAAACCTTAAAATTGTTTCGGTGGTCCATCAACTTGCTGCATTTGCTCTGCGGCCCTCTACCGGCTTCAACGGCACTAAACAGGTTTGTCCAATCTGGTAGCGATCTGTAGTTCTAGTAAAAATACAGTTGACTTACCTTATGGGATAGTGTCCGTTCCAATCTATGGAGGGTGCGATTTTCTAAACTCCTTGGTGCCGCTTTAAAGATATCTTGAATTGTAATTATGACTAGTCAAAATCAAATTGTAGATATCTCAAATTGGAATTACAGATATCTATAATTCAGTTGCGGATATTTGTAATTCACGTAGTGGATTTCTGGAATTGAATTGTAGATATCCGTTATGATGAACCACATAGAAATGAATGGCAAAAGTGACGTAATTTGCCCTAAAAAGAATTTCTTTGTGGATATCCGAAATGACAGTTGTGGATAGAAAGAATGTAGTTGCGGATATCCGAAATGTTTTTGACTTGGAAAAACTGAATTACAGATATCTGCAACACATATCTACTTTAGCTTTTAAATGTTCAAATGGCTTGCCATGTAGAGCAGGGATGTGAATGGCCAAGGACAAAAAAAGCAGGAAAACATGTAGACATATTGCGACCCTCGCCTACAAAGTTGTATCGTGCCATTCCATTTGTAACTGGAATAGCCTGTTCCCTGCATTTCAAATGAGTCAGGGTCAATAGACTATACACGGACTAAAGGTTTAGTAGCCTATGCGTCTGTTAAAATGATTAAGCAAACAAGCTATTCAGTGTTGGAGTGAAGTAGCCTAATACAGAATCAACTGAAGCCGGTACGCAATACGACCACGCAGTTCACATTCCAATAGAAATTCAAGACTTTGCATGATCTTACTACAGAAGCACAAATGACCAAGAATACCCTTGCTAATGAGCTCGAGATTAACAAATAAAAAAACGGAATGTGTTTACAAACAAATGCATTAGCAAAAAATAATACCCATAACAGATTCAAATGTTAGGCTTTTTTAATACTCGAATTATATTAGAATAGGCTACCGCCGTTCGGTGTCAACGCCCAAGTTCAGGCAGGTTCGGCATCATTAACGTTAAGCAACACAGACAACGCAGAAAACGTTAGCAGAAACTATAGCGCTCAGAAGATAATTTGATATTAGGCTAAATTGTGGATATGATACGAAAGTCATTTCGCTGGTCTGCTGCTCAAAGTGAAGGCATGTTTTACTTCAGGGGCAGCTCTGCGCTTGCTCGCGAAGCTCCAACCGGAGAGCAAGTACCAATTGCGTTGTAATCGATTCAACAATAAAAAAAATCATATGTATCCTAACGCAAGAGTAGATTCTGCCTACCGGCAATAAATAAAGGCCTGCGTAAAATTAATAAGGCCTGGGCTTTGGGTAGCCTATTGGATAGCCTATTCTAAGTAAATAAAAGCCCGGTCCATAATTTCAGGAAATACGGTAGGCAAGCTATTTCTGAGAATCACTCACTTCAATCTTTCACATATTTAATAGACATGCAAACAAATACATGGAAACAATATTAGCATACTAAAGACATTGCGTAGCCTACTTGAGGAGTAGGGCTGGTAGCCTATAAGACCTCTGCATCCATTCCAACTTCTAACGCGGTTGCATTTTACATTACTTGACTCCGGTCACATAAAGGTTAGGCCCTATGCATTTTGAGCGGGTTTTACAGCTTATAATCAATTTTTCGCACGCGTAGCTCATTGGAATTGCCTATGTGGTTATGTGACCAGCCATACCCCACCTCAAAATCACATCCCTGGTAGAGTGTCTGTACCATTGACTGTATTGAATAGTCAATGGTCTGTACACCAAATCTCGACTGATTAAAAAAAATATATATAGAACATCTAGAAAAAGTATTCCGCTAGAGAATCCAATCAAAAGGACAGGCGCTAGATGAGGAGCTGCAGAGGATTTTTTTTCAAGATTTTTTTTAATCATTGCATGTTTTGATAACACACACAGTTGGTGAACCCAGCTTTAGAAGCACCAGCGTCAGAAGTGCAAATACTAAATCTATCTACCTGTTCACTAAACAATCTATCTGGTAACTCCAGTAACTAATCCCTATTCGTGAGTGACTAATAATTTGACTAATAATTATCATATTCCCCTGGTGACTGTCTGTCTGCTGTCTGATTGGGTTCCTGAGGAGGAACTTTGGCTGCTTCAGAGAACCACTGAAACAAAACCGTAAACTGGACTGGAGCCGGATTAGCCCTGTCTGAGCACTAGTTGGTCACACACACTTGGCAGTGAGGCCGCGTCTTCACCTGACAGCATACAACACAGCAGCCACTAGAGGGCCGACTTAATCACTTAATCAGCATCACACACACCACCATCATCCTCATCATCAGCATCACACACATTGTTGTTATAATCACAAACACAGTCATCACAAACATCATCATGATCATTACCATCGTACACATTATTATCATCTTCATAATCAATCATCATCATTTATTAGAGGGCTCTGTTGGCCTGTCATAGTTCATCTTCTTTTAGTTCATCTTTGGGTTCCCGTTGAGCTTTTAGTTCATCTTTAGGTTTCTATTCATGTTGCGTGTTCTGGCATCAGGTTCCCATGAGTAAGGCCCTGATGAGTCCGGAACCTTCCACAGACAGTAACAGAGGAGGACAGAGACGCCATTGAGGGGGTTGTTCAAGACCGACTCAGTTCAGCGAGAGAGTGTGTGTGTGTAGTCAGGATGATCTAAAGAGGTGTGTGTGTAGTTAGGTTAGGGTTGAGTGGTAGTTGCGTGTTTGTGTGTGTGTTGTTAAGGAATGGCAGTAAAGACAGTAGGCCTAGTCATGTGTGTGTGTGTGTGTGTCAGATGCGTAGGGTAGAGGTGGAGGAGGAGGGAGAGGTCAGAGGCACTAGAGATCCCGTCTCAAAGTCAAAGTCAATCAGTGTGTGGTGTGTGTGTGAAGAGCTCAGTGTGTGGTGTGTGTGTGAGGTGCTCAAGGTGTGATGTGTGTGTGAGGAGCTCAGGCTGCCTTGGGACGAGCCTGTTCCACTCTGACGTTCCTGGAGACTACGCAGGTAGCTCTGCAGAACATGGAGAGAGAAAAGGGAACATAAACACCGTCAGACATAAGAGAACCCAATTAGAGAACATAAACACTGTCTGACACTGAGCTGCAGGTGGCAGTAGTCACTCAACAGTGTGTGTGTGTGTGTTACTTATCATATTTTCAGTTTTCTTGGCATAATTGGTTGGTTAGCAAGCTTTGCCAAAACATGAGTGTGTGTACTCTCTACTCTTCTTACTTACCAAAGCAGGCGAGTTGCTTTCTTAAAACGTTTAAAAACAATTAGCAATATTTCAAATTTAACTATTAAGTTTAAAGCAAAATGTGCCTTCCCAACATTACCATCATTGATTAATCATTGATCATTGTGTGTGTGTGTGTGTGTGTGTGTGTTTGTGTATACTCACCGGAGCCAGTACATCTCCTGCATAGCGTTTGAGGGCAGGTGGGCGTCTCCGGTAGATTCCGTGAGGTGGATGGCGAGCGATCGCTTTTCTCTGTCTGATACGCATGAGAGGGACCTGCTTCTGCCGATGGTTCATAAACACTGACACACACACACACACACACACACACACACACACAGACCATCAACTTAGGTGATGGACACATCTGCCAGAATTGTGTGTGTGTGTCTGTCTATCTGTCTGTCCACCTAGCCTCACATTCTGAAGCTTGTGTTGGTGGTGGGTGTGTGTATTCTTTGTCAGTAGTAGTTGTGAGTATGTGTGGTAATAGCGGTAGTGGTGTATGTGTGTTAATAGCGGTAGTGTTGTGTGTGTGTGTGTGTGTTTTAATAGCGGTAGTGGTGTGTGTGTGTGCTCACCTTCCATGTGTGTAAGATTGTAAGCAGTGAGCCTCCATTGGATGATGAGTCCAAGCACTGCCAGAAGAGGCCACGCCCCTAGGAGGACCCATGTGTACCAGCACATCATAAGCTCCGCCCTGACCACACCCTCTTCATGCTCCGCCCACAGTAGGCGGTCCAGCGCTTGCATCATCAGTGTGTGATCCTCCATGGCCACATCCACCCCCGCCGTTACCATGGCAGCGCCCACCGTTGCCGTGGAGACCATTGCCATTGGTTTGTGCCAGAGCAGCGTGAGCACTGCGGCAGAGGCGGAGCCTCCCAAGACCCCACCCACAGGCAGCCAGAAGGGCGTGAGCATGCAGTACTGCCCCGCCCCCAAAAGGGCGGCGCCAGAGAGTACCAGACCCAGCTGCAGGCCAATCACAAACAATCCCATGCTTAACACCGCCCCCGTCGCCACCCCAACCAGCAGAGACACGCCCACACACACGGGCCAGCTGACCTCTGCCGGCAGCTCTGGAGCCAACAGCTGAGACAGCGGATAACTCACACACAGACTCAACACACACCCAGACACACACATCACCAGCCTCAAACACCGGTAACCTGCAACACACACACACAGAGAAAGAAGGGGGAGGGATAAAAAGGGTGATATATGGGGTGGGGGAAAATGGGAGTGGAGGGGGGGTAGAGAAGTTGAGAAAGTAGCATTATTGTTCTGAGATCTACACTCTACATGCCTACTTGATGCCCTGAGTGGGTGTAGGAGTGTGTGTGAGTGAGCAAGTGGGTTTATGTGTGTTTGTGTATCTAATGCTGTGTGTGTGTGTGTGTGTGTTTGTGTATGTGTGTGTGTATGTAAGTGGGTTTATGTGTGTCTGTGTATCTAATGCTGTGTGTGAGTAAAGGAGTGTGTATGTGAGTGGGTTTATGTGTACTGTATGTGTGTCTGTTTATCTGATGCTCTGTGTATGTGTGGAAACTTGCTGTTTTCTTATATCTGTCCCTTGTGTGTGTGTGTGTCTCTGTGTGTGTGTGTGTGTGTGTGTGTGTGTGCATGTGTCCATGTGTATTAGTGTGTATGTCTCTGTGTGTATTAGTCTGTGCCACCTTTAATGGGATTTATTTGAAGGACATTGACTCACCCAGCTAATGTTCTGTCTGACTTGAGTGTGTGTGTTTGTGTGTAAAGGTATTTCTAGTTATTCAGTATGTGTTTGTGTGCCTGTGTATTGTGTGTTGTGTAATTGTGTTTGTGTGTGTACGTGTCGTGTGTGTGTGTGCTGTATGTGTGTATTAGCGTGTGTGTGTGTGTGTGTGTGTGTGTGAGAGAGAGAGGGGGGGGGAGAGAGAGAGAGAGCAGTATGGCTGCCATCTGTCTCTATGTGAGTGCTCTTGGAGTCTCATCCTGTCACTCTCTTCATCGGCCTATTTAAACCCACATGTAACTCCAAGCACCTGTGTGTGGTGTGGTGTGGTGTAATAATGTTTGTGTGTGTGTGTGTGTGTGTGTTACCCCAGAAGCAGTAGAGTATGCCCAATAGACACAAGGTGGCGCTGGTGAGTGCTGGCAGCAATTGTGTGTGTGCTCTGAGCTGGAGAGTGCAGGGCTCTAGGGCCACCAACAGGGGGCGAGCCGTCTGCGTCACAAACATGGAGGAGCTGTCTGGCGATGTCATGGCGATGGCGTCACAGGTCAAAGGTCACTCACAAGGAGTCAGGCGCCATGTTTGGAGGTTCTCCTCAAGATTGGGTTCTTCAAGAGACGGTTCTTGTCACCTGCTGCAGAACCAGGAACAGCTCACCTTTGGTGACTTAGCCATGTGGGAGATGCACACACACACACACACACACACACACACACCATTAAACACCCCATCACAAGCATTGACAGTTTTTCTTCCATAATGCATTGTAGATGGTTGCACTTTTTAAGGCAAGAGGTATTCTCAAAAGAGACCATTCTTAAGAAATCTCTAAGAGGTGAAGGGAGTTCTGATGGCAACATTAGTGTTGAATTTGGATTTTGAATTTACATTTACATTTATGCATTTAGCAGACGCTTTTATGATTTTAAGCATGACATCTCATCATTACGGTTTTGCGGCATTGAGAAAGTTAGTCTACTACGGAGGGGGGGCAACCACGACTTGCTACTAAGAAAACGTGAGGCATATTGGATATTCACTTTACAGACACTATCACCAAAAGGCCTAAATGATGAATTTAACTTGAATATGATGCTGTGCTGATCAGAGAGCCTATATACTTTTTAAATGTCTTCTCTTAGAACAACTTTATTGCATATGTATTTAGCCTATAACTAACCTACATAATGTAACAGTGTCTTGGGGATTTACTGCCCAAGGTTTTAATGTACTAAACGTCAATGTCTTTTGCCCCTTCCTATTCACAGGCCCCTTGTCCAGATGCCAGAGTAGTGCAAGACACACACACAGTGCATTCACACACAAACTCTGCACACAGTACAATCACACACACACACACACACATTTGGAAAAACACAAATCAGCTTATGTACCCATTTGTGTTAAAGCACACACACACACACATACACACTGTTACCCCTGTACACACACACACACACTGTAACCCCAGCCCAGATCAAGATCCAGTGTATGCCTTCAGACAGTAGACTCAACCCCTGAGAAAGAGAGAGGAAACACCTGGGTGTAGCTTCGCTCCGAGTAACAGAATGTATGTGTGTGTGTGTGTGTGTGTGTGTGTGTGCGGGCAACCCTTCACCTCTAGCACCTTTGCATTACATCGAATTCTACCTCTGTACACACTCCTACTTTCTTTAGACTTTCACTGCTGACGACTAAAACCTCCAAACATCCGCGTTAAGCCCCCGGTTTCTTTGCCCTCGTTAAGCCTTCGCGCCCCTCTCCTCTGGCAGACCATGCGGACGCATGGCTCGCACAAGCTCGCTCTGTCGCCGTAAGCGGCTTTCGCGCTGCTGCTCCTGTCGTTACCAAATTGAATTAACGGGAGAATTAACTGGTGGTTGTTTCTCCGGTCGCTGCCCCTGTCCCGCCCGGACAAAGCTCGCGGGATAAGAGGGGCAGCATGTGAGAATAAAACAACATCCCTGCGTCATGGACAAACGTCCAAAGAGAAGTATTTACATAATTTCACAAGAGCATCAGTCCTTTAAATCAACCAGTAAATCTTCTATCTAGGTCACTTAATTAGGAGAATTAAACTAGTCCATTTAAGCTATAACACGTATAATTTATCGCTGGGTTGTAAGGAAAAATTGATTTAACACCGTCATAAATTATGAACATTGTGAAAGCGACTGTTTAACTGGAAGTGTTGCTGACAATCCACTGGAAGTGTTACTGACAATCCACAATAAGACAGTTAAAACTCAACGACCTAAACATTTATAAGCTCAGTACTTACTTAGCTTTAGAAGTTTTCGTTTTGTAGTTCTGGCTTAGTCTCAACCGATAAACATTTTACACCATTGCTAGTTCAAGCATCTTCAGACCAGGGCTGATCTAACGACATGCTCTATCCTCAGTTATTAATGCTGTTGTAACGGCAGGCAAGCTGTCGGACAGTCGAGGACTTGAAGTTTAAATCTGCATCTGCCACTGCGCGCTCAGCTGAAGACGTTTGACATCACCGGCCCGCGGGGCCATCTGCTTCTGCGGTTAATGCGCGTGGCAAACAGTCGGCGGTTGCCAGAAAATTAACCCTAACTGTCCCATAATATTCAGAGTTGGCGCAGTGTGCCGGAGCGGAATCTGGCAACCAATCATTCCGGCTTGCATGGGAAGGAAGAATGTTGGTTAAAGGAAGGCTGTTCTGATTTCCATATGAATTGCTGACCGTCATCAGGGAGCAACGGATTTATTTATTTTCAAACCCACCACTCTCTTTTCCATGTAAACAGCCTCTGGGGCACGGGCGCTGCTCAGCCATTAATTAGTAGCTAGTCTAATAGCTATCCACTTTTGGTATAGAATCATATGTGATCTAATTTTGGTATAAATATTATAGGCCAATGTGATTTATCTAATGATCTAATTAAATTCTAAGTAGGCTACTATAACGAGTAAAATTGGAGAGGTAAACCGCCTCGGATAAATGCCCCCAAAAGTTCCCTAATATAACCACTAGGTGGACATACATAACCACATAGTTTTTTGTCATTTTTATTAGGTTTTCCTAATTGGGTCTTAATTTTATTAGGTCTTCATAGGGACCAACTTTTTCATGAACTCATCTACCCAGGGGCGTCATAGTGGAGGAAAAGGGGGACTCTCTGAGTTTGTTTTTGTGTGTGTGTGTGTGTGTGTGTGTGTGTGTGTGTGTGTGCAGGGGCGTGAGTGAAAATGTGGGGAAAAGTGGGGATTGAGAATTGAGAATTGATTTTTTTGTCACTGAAGTTTCTGGTACTTAAACATTACCACAGTAAGATGTTTTATTATTACATGTGTTTCTGGTAATGTGGACTAACCTATTTGTGTTGAATCAGTTTGTGGTGCATTTCTACATCAATCCGTGGTAACCACGATATTTATAGCCACTTAGGCCGTTTAAGCAAAACACTTGTGTTCCGCCTCCTTCGGTGTATGAAGCGAAATTTCACTGTGTGGGGACGGGACTGAACAGGTTTTTACAAGACTATCTTGTGCGAGTAACTTACAGTTGACTTGGTGAAATAACCTGTTATGTCCGTCAGTTTCCTTTTCCTGCCCGAGTCAGACATGATAACAGACAGTAGAAGAAACTCCGATCCGTCAGCTGTTGTCCGCTATCATCGCTTAGCTACAAATCTAGCAACGACAACGCCGGCCGGCATACAAGGTGAGCCAGTCAGATAGCAAGGCTGTGCAATTTCCCATTCGAAATTGGTGTGGACATTTTAAAAGTATCCAGATATTGGTATGGACACGTCCATAGCGTCCATACGCAATTTTACGCCCATGTTCTTCAACCAGACGATATCAGACCACTTTTATTAATGTAAATATTGATAGTGTGAAGTATTGTAACTCTGCATAGGCCTATTCTCTCTTCATGAATAGGCCCACCTGAATCCTCACATTCTAAGTTTTCCAATGATGTGTAATATATAACATATGTTTTGTTTTGACAGTGATTTAGTGCCCTACCCCCTTGCCCTCTAACCCGTTCTGTGAACAGGACAGTGCGTCCTTAAAGAGTCTGGAATTTTATTTTCAATTATAAATGAATATAATTTAAAGATTTAAAATGACATGAGCAAAAACACACACTCAAACACTCATTCACTTTTTCAACTGAGTGGATTACTTCTCAACACGTTTGATGTGTGTGTGTGTGTGTGTGTGTGTGTGTGTGTGTGTGTGTTGACTGTTCATCCATGTCTGGTAGACTAATATTTTCTTCCTCACTCTTTGTTTCATGTCTTTGTGTGTGTGTGTGTGTGTGTGTGTGTGTTTGCACATGCCTCCCTTTGTGTGAGAGTGAAGGCAAGGGTCAGTAAAGGAATTGTATTCCCATTGGCTTCAGCATCATCCCCTTCCTGTGTATGTGTTTGTGTGTGTGTGTGTGTGCATGAGTGTGTGTGTGTGTGTGTGTCGTCCTCTTGCTCTGTGTAGGTGGAAAGACAGGATGTGGTGAGGGAAATGTGAACTGGGTGTA
>JAGFZM010004696.1:19626-30935 GCA_017657215.1 Limnothrissa miodon | reverse complement strand
CAGCTCTGCTAGGTGTGTGTTTCCTGTGTGGCAGCCAGTGTGTTACACACACACACACTCCCAGAGCTAGGTTTAACAGTTCTTCTGTGGTGAGGAGTAGGAGCTGACCTGAATACTGGGGACTACACAGACTCATCTCACTGTGGATCTGGAGGCTGGACAGAAGTGCTGTGTTGTGTGTGTGTGTGTCTGTCTGTCTGTCTCTGTGTGAATGTCTGTGCTCTCAAAGGCACCTGACAAGGAGGACTCACCTCATAATGGACAGGGCATTGTGAATGTGACATTTTTTGAGTAGCCTTTTCAGTTTTTCAAATTTCACGCTTAAAATTTCAGTCACTTCTTTCAAAGGCATGTCACACTATTGGCAGGCAGGACTGGCTGGTTTACTCTGCATTGACATTTATCTGATTCATTTGACTCAGTTGGACTCATGAAATTAGTCTCTCTATTTTGTGCTGTTATTGGGAATAAGTCTCTCCTCTTACCATCATGAACATCAAAAGACATGCCACACACACACACACACAGGTACAATATCCATATGTGTGACCCCCAGACTCCCATAACTTCTCCAATGTCATTTTTTTTTTTTTTAACTTCTTTTTATTTTGTTTTCATATCAGTCATACAATGCATCAAAACAAAATCTCATGTGTCAAAGTTGAATAACATACAGTATGTCAGTCTTGGTGGGTTCATACAGGTAGTCCATGGTTTAAAGGCTTATCCCTCAAGAATCAAATACTTAAAGACTGATTGACATTCAATTCAATACAGTGTTATACAGTACCAAAACCAGTCTTCAGGCTCCAACAGACAGGAAACAAAAAGGCAAGCACACAAACAAAGAGAGAGGGAAGAGGAAAAAAAAAAAAAAAAAAAGGGGTTCATATCAAATAGAGATGCAACACAGCAGAGGTCCAGTTATTGAGTAATGTTTCTAACTTTAGTTGTAAAACTGCAGTGGTATATTCCATATGGTACACCTCTTGAACTCTATCCATCCATTGGACTATCGTGGGGGGCTGTGGCTTCAACCAAGAGGCCGTTATGACTTTATTTGCAATTAGCAGAAGTGAAAAACAGTTTTGTATGACTATCCTCCAGGAAGTCTTCAGGTATTATGCCCAATAAAAATATTTTGGTTCCATTGGTAGATGTATAAATAAGCATTGTTTTATTTCTCTCTGTATATTTTTCCAATATTCTAGTACTTTTGGACAGTCCCAAAATATATGTGTATGGCCCCCCAGTGAGCCACAACCCCTCCAACATGCAGGTGATACATTACCCCATTTAGATGTAACAAGTGGCGTCCTAAAATATCTCACCCTTAGCTTCCTACCATATTCCCTCCAACCAGGGCTATTTGTTACCTTATGCCCTTGTTCAAATGAAGTTTCCCACTGTTTGTCAGATATTATTGTATTCATCTCCAATTCCTACTTTTCTTTAATATCCAAATTGTTCTCTCCAAGATCTTCTTGTAGTGCCTTATATAAATATGATATATATTTTTTCGTCACCGTTCCCTGTATAGCTGAAATGAAAACATGCTCTATTTTGGATGGTAGGGAACATCCAATGTCATTTTTAAATCAGGCTATAGGTCTGTGGAGCCTCCGGCAGATTGGATGACAGCTCTTATCTCCATAGCAGCTGTCAATCAAACGGCCCTGAACCAATCAGATGGCAAGCAGGGCATAGAATCCCGGAGTCAGCGTTTATGGCAGATTAGGTCAGATTAGACCCAGTCAGATTAGCGTGCTCTCAACCTGTGTACAGAAGCTAGTGTGTGTGTATGTGTGTCCTCTCAACCTGTGTTAAGAAGCCAGTGTGTGTGTGTGTGTGTGTTTGTTGATGTGTGTGCAGAAGTCAGTGTGTGCGTGTGTGGAAGCTAGTGTGTTTGTGTAGGCCATTGTGTGTGTGTGTGTGTGTGTGTAGAAGGCAAGGTTATTAGCAGCTTAGCCCAGCACAGCAGCAGCTCTTCCGCTCACACATGTGGAGCATAGGGGGGCAGAGGCCGTGTGTGTGTGGGTGTGTGTGTGTGTCCTCTCCCCTGTAATCGGCCCGCCTGCCTCCCTGATCTCCCATAATGCTCCATGATAGTGCTATTTGGAACAGGGGAAGCAAAGCACAGGCCTCATACAGCTCAGCTTTCAGCTGACCACACACACACACACACACACACTGGGACACTCTAATAGACACATATAGGGACACTCAACCAGACTTAGACCTACTCAGAATGACCCAAGACTGCTGTCTGTTGGAAAAAGAACGAGAACATTTAATACAAGACAGATAATTAGCAAACAAATAATAAATGTTGTCGTAATGTTAGGGTCTTACCATTAACAGCGCCCTTGAGAGTTCGAAACTCACTGAGCACCTGTGTCCATGGCAACAGAATCCCCAAGGCTTCCCATCCTACCTGAGACATTCTCATCACCTGAGCAGCTGAGCGCCAGACAGCCAGCCAATCAGATCAGTTGCAGCATACAGCTGGCCAATCAGATCAGCTCTAACACACAGCCAGCCAATCACTTCAGCTGCAGCACACAAGAACCACCCACAAACTAATCACATCCCAAAAGCATAGTTGCCTGCATGTGTGTAGGAGCATTGTGTGTGTGTGTGAGTGTTAGATGTGTTTGTGTGTGGCCGAGTTATACCATCCTCAGGTTGTCATAGTATCCAGTTGCCTATAACTGCCTACAACACTATGACCTGAATGAATTACCCAATTAGGCTGTATTGTATTGTATTCTATTGGACTGTATTGTATTGAACTGTATTTGACTGTATTGTATTGAACTGCATTGGACTGTATTGTATTGTAATTGCCTGGAAATCAGTGCCTGGTCATTTGTCTGAACTCTGTAGGCAGGTATGAGAACTCACATGTTAACAGAAAATACATTTGCTGGTTGAAAACTCCAAATAACATGGCTGTATTTGAGCTACACATCCTTATGTCTACTACTATCTACTATGCATCACAAAATCATAGTAAGACAAAGCCAAGTATTTTTTTTTAAATATAAATAAGCAATACTAACCCCAACCCTAACGATGTAGATAATCATAAATGCAGTAGTAGACCAACACCACTCCAGCCAGTGTCAGCATCACTCAACCCAACCCTTAAACCGGCACTAAGCAACATTCTGTTTTTCTCTCTCACGAGCTCCCTCTAAAGCCTGCTGTATTGCATTGTATTGCACTGCATTCTGTTGGAGGCAGTCCACGCTGCTGAACATTGCAAGTGCTGTATTGGCCACGGTGGCGCATTCTACACCGTTCGTTCGCCGTGTAATGACTAATTTTAGCATCCTAAACAGTATGTAACGGATTAATTAAATGAAAAATGTTGCATAGTGGGCCTTTAATATAACCCAGCCACCCCTCAACCCAGCTCTTTACCTCTTAATGTAACCCAGCAACCCCTCAACCCAGCCCACTACCAAACCCTTAACATAACCCAGCCTTTCTGCAGTGCCCTAGCCAGGCGTGAGTGTTTGGGTGGGTGGGTTGTTTTCCACCAGGATGGTTCCCATGAGTTACAGGCGAAGCTTAGGGACATGGGGATACGTTTGCACCCGCATGGCATCATCTCATATGGCTGGAGTCAATCTGGTGTTAACACAAATTTATACACACATCACACACACACACACACTAAGTAGTAGAAAATTAGTAGCCTTACGTCTACCATATCAAAGTTAAAACTTTTCCCTACGTTAACGCTGGCAGATACAACGGGCGGCTAGATTTTCATGGAGACATGCAGGTAACCCTCACGCTCCACTGCAGCCATGTTACACACACACACACTGACTGGGCATGGCATGATCCAAGGGTGCTTTGTGATTGGTCCATTTCACATTTAATTTTTCATTAATTTTCCTTTTTGCTCACCTTTAGTTCATCAACTTGACAATTGATCAACAATTGATCTTATTGATGCACTGAATCAATCAACAGCTTATACGAGTAAATAAACAGCAGCTTATATGAATAAATAAACAGCTTTTATGAGCAAATAAACAGCTTGTATGAGCAAATAAAGCAAGCTTATATGAGCAAATAAACAGCTTGTATGAGCAAATAAACAGTCAAGAGTAAATTAACAACTTATATGAGTAAATAAGCAGCTTATATGAGTGCTGCATCAGTGCCCTGGGGGTGTCAGTGTCTCCCAGCACTGAACTCCAGGGGTATGTTAGTGTGTATGTGTTACTGGGAGCGCTAGGGGCGTGTCAGTGTGTGTGTGTGTGTGGTTGTGTGTTATTGTGTGTGTCAGTGTAAGCTCTAGGGGCGTGTGTGTGTGTGTGTGTGTGTGTGTGTGTGTGTGTGTGTTAGTGGAAGGCAGCAGCCCTCAGGCCCCCTGGCACAGCTGCTTGTGTTCCAGGTCTCTAAGAAACAGCCTCCATGTGCAGAAGACGTTGTGCCTGTAAACACACAAAAACTTACGAACACAAACACACACTCAAGCGCACAATCATTGAAACACACTCACACACACAAGTGCATTTTAAATGTGTTGGCAGCTATGTTTAACATGCTTCTCATAGTAAAGAATAACATGTGACTAAGTTACCTAATTGAATAACAAAATTAAAGTTACTTGTATTATTATCAACATGTATAGTCTGGCCACAGCTGTTTGACCTGGGCTCAATCCTAAGAATTAGAACATCAACATATATAGTCTGGCCACGACATTCACACACACACACACACACACACACACACACACTCCTACTCATAGTACATTATTATCAACAAGTATAGCCACGACACACACACTCTCCTACTCATACATTATCAACATGGATAGTCTGGCCTCAGCCATAGGCCGGGCTGAATACATCAACATGTACACACTAGCAAAAAGCTGAAGCCCTGATAGACAATGTGAAGCTAAGCTTCCTCCTGGAACAGCTTACAGAGGTGATGCACAGGTTACATAAGTGATGCACAGCTTACAGCTTAAAGATTCTCATTCATCCAGGTTGTGGTAGTCATAGTATTCAGTTAAGGCAACTGGACTTCTTTTTTTAAGCTTACAGTGATGCACAGGTTACAGAAGTGATACAGCCTTGACACTGGGTCTCATTAGTGGTCTTAATGATTTAAAGGTGTAGACTATTGTTGGGCTGAAGGTGTAATGTAATTGTTGGCTGGTGATGCTTTTATTCATTATTTGAAGGTGTAGAATACTGTTGGACTGGTCTCAATGATTTCAAGGTGTACTATAATGGACCCAATTATCTATGGCAAGCAGATGAAGGAGAAGGTCATTATTTAGTGATAAATAGCTGATTATTTAATCATAATGATTTGTGTATAATTCTAATAGATATATCTCACCTCACATGCTCCATGATTTCACAAAGAGGTTTGAAGTCTGACACATTTAACCTTAGCCTATATAAGTACATTATTAAAAAAACAGGTGCAGACATGAGGTGTGTGTCTGTGTGAGGTGTCTGGTTGGTGCAGATCTGTGATGTGTGTGTGTTTGGTGTCTGTAAACTATGTGTTTGATGTGGATATGTGCTGTGTACATGTGTTTGATGCAGATATGTTGTGTGCGTGTGTTTGATGTAGATATGTGGTGTGTGTGTGTGAGTGTGTGTGTGTGTTTGATGCAGATATGTGCATCCATTACCATAAACACTGCCCTGACGTTGATGGCTTGACTTTAGAGTAGAGTAGGCTATGCACTGTTTACCTTCTATGATTCCTGCACTCACTTGTTGACATTACTTTCTCCACCCGTTGTTACAGGCTACAGGGAACGGCATACATCTCAGACAAATGTTTCTCTCGTTTTAAATGTGCCGGATTCCATTACGCCGGATCTGTTCAGTCTAGCAACGCAAAGGAACAGCGTTAGCCAGCATTAGCTAATAGGTAGGCCTCCTACACAACAAAGAAGTTAAAATGGGTTATTTTATCCCATTTGGTTACACTTCCGCTACAAAACGTTAAAAGTAATGTTAAGCCTTTTATGGCTAATTTTATTCGTCTTACCTCCAATAAATTGATCTCTACACAAGCTTTGGTATGTCGAGGGTTTAGTATCTTCCATGGTGTGTTGATGGTTACTACATCTAGGTGCTCAACAGTATAATGGCATGATGGAAGTTTTTCTGAAAGTAAAAACTTTCAATATTTTATTCTATTCGATTATCCTTTTGGTAGCCTACTGTGCTCCTTATTCCTCGTTGTTAGCCGTGGTAGACTACTGGTAGTCCATGTCCAAAATGGCACTTACTTTTGCTCTGACGTCACGTGGGGTAGGTCAATAACTTAACATATGTTGTGTGAAGTGTGTGTTGGGTGTGTCTCTGCCACCCTGCATGGGCCTGAGATTCTAAAGCTGTCATAAAAACGTGTGTGGATTAATGGAATCGATTCCCAGCACTGACGACTCTCTGGTTCCCATCTGTGGGCTCCACTTCACACTAGTGAGTGTCAAGTCAAGCAGCAAATCGTCTTAAGATAGGCACGGCGCAGTCTACTCAAAATACTAGTTTTAGGAAAACATAAAACAAGTAGCATTTGATACGAAGGCCTTGAGTGGTTTGGCTTTGCTTGTATTTGATTTTGTTCTTCACTCGATAAAGAATGCCGCCAGTTGATAAGATTTGGGTTTGCGTCGCCGAAGTTGTGCTATACGTGGTGACGCAACTAAGCGTGGGGTTTCCCAGAGCGGAGAGCAGGGTTACCGCGCCCATCTGTGCTTTCTGATGGCCGGAGGAAGCGACTGACAGAGCTGAGAGAAAGAAAGCCGAGAAGAACGACAGAGTTGGAAAGATAAGAAGGCACGTCAATCTGAAAGAGACTGGATAAGATTGCTCGTCGGAGATACAACCCTGAAGGACTTTGTTTTTATACTATTTTCGAAAATTTGTGTTTTGCTGCGGTAAGCCTGCCATATTCCGACGCCTGCCGGTGCGTTCCCATTTGGCGTATCGAAAGCAGGGTCCGGGGAGTGCCGCTCCTCGATAGCTTGTTGGCTAAATCTCTGAGCTACTTGGAGAGAAGGGGACTCAAGGTTCGCTGTTTCCAGTCAATGCGATATAAACAACGGATACCCACGACTGAGAACGGGTAAGATGGGTTGCAGGGGATGGAATGTGTGGCCGTAGCAAACACAATTTGCAGAAGTGGGTTGAATGGGCGACTGGCTTCTGTGTTTGTAGCTAACGATAGGTGGTGTATTGCGACGGAGGTTTGGGGAGGGGGAGGGAGGGGGTGTTAGCCAAGATAGCTAAACAACCCGATGGCTAATTGGCTTCTATATTACTCAGTAGAATACAATTTCGTGTGACCAGTCATTGTTTCGTATTATTTAGAGGGGCATCTTGAATGTACTAAAAAAGGTGAAACGCAATAGAAAGAACGCAGTGTTTGCCTAGATTTGCCAAGATCCTCTTGGATATAAAACACTCATATATGGGTATGCGTTAGCGAGCTAGCTGCTATCAATGCTTTGATTTATGTTGCATAATATCGACAGGAACCTATAATGTGACACTGTCGGGGGAATCATGTTAATGCTGTAAATGGTGTTTGCACTTCCCATAGATTTTGAGTTGAGAGCAGTCTAACCTGAGCAAAATTGATGAATTCTGTCGACAATTTGATTCAGTCCGTGGTTATTCTACATGGAAAGGAACTGGCAAGCTAGCTGTAGCTACACTGCTACTTCCTTTTATTGGGGGAATGGTGGCAAACTACGCGTATTTGCGCAGAATATAATGTCAAGTGAAAATATTAATGGCTGTTGCACGCCAGAATCTAGTGGTAGATGGGAATGTGATTATGTGAGATTCAGGTATTCGAAAATGGCCACTTCATTGGCGAAGGAGACGGCCAACTAACCACCACCCCCACTTTTTTATGTTTCACTCTGCCTACGCTAACACTACCTAGCGTTAACGTTAGTCGGTTAGCCACTGTTGCTTTCTGGGCGTGTGTCAGCGGACACTGAGCCATGGGCTTGCTAACTAGCGCCCGTGCCCTCTTCTCGAACAGATTTTCCTTCTCGACTCCTCTAACGTTATCATATTTAATTGAACTTGAAGCAACATTGACCGGCATTGTTGTTGGTTTTGCAGTCAGTTGGGCAGATCAACTAGAAAAGTAACGTTAATTATCACAGCAAGCATTGGTGTATATCAGAGGGTTGGTTGCGATACTTAGACGGCTCATGATACCATGTCTTCCGTCTCTTTACCACGGTTAGCCTCCATCTTGCTAATTTACCAGTATGTTTTTCAGTTTGCTTCTACTTCACGGTTTCTATAAAGGCAGTGCGGATGTGCGCTTTGGTAACACCCCAGAGAATACAGGCCACAAACACAGGCCGTGTTGCTTCCCAAACGGCCCTGTTGTGGAGACGCCTGAGCAATCTGTGTTTGTCATACCTCGACTGCATCTCCATTTTCATGGCGTTGACGTTAGCTCTCCAGCAATATGACAGCAGAGTATGGCGCACGTATGTTCTCGTCTCCTGTGTGACTTCGTCTTAATAGTCTGTTTAGCTTTGACTGGCTTGTAATGAGATTGGCCGCGTTTAATTCTCTGCACAGTGATTTAATTGGATTTTGGACAATCTGTTTAAATGAGATCCCATTATTTACGTCCGATCACTGATTCAAAGTAGCTTGGCGGCGCTGCCATTGCCTTACCGACCCTGCCGTCTGACAATTCACACACACTTCGTCTTCGCGCAGTAACGTCATGGAGAAACGAGGAAGCAGACGAATTCAGCTCGCAGTATCAACCGAAACAGGGAAAATCAAATGGCCAGGCGGAAGGTTCTTCGGGAGATAGGCGAAAAAGACAGTCGGGCCCAGTCAATGTGTTCTAGCGTTCATGTTAATGTTTACCGGCAGCCGGACCCTGCTGGGCGGATCGGGTCCAGAGACATCAGTGGTAGTCTAGGTCAGGATGTAGCTGATATATTTGAACGTGGATGTTACTGAATATGGATGTTACACCGAATCTCATCTGTCGTTGTTTACTGATAAGTGAGGGAGAGCACCACGGTATCTGCAATTAGCAGAAGCTTACAAAGATTAATTCATCCCGCGACACCCCTCCCCTCCCAGGATGAATGGCTTTCTGTATTCTACGGCCTGAGCAGCTGCAGCCGACAAGATGGCGCTTCGCTGCCTGCTCGCCAAGCTCCCCGCTCTGTATTTATTTATTTATTTATTTATTTATTTCCTCTCCTACACGGCTCCCGCTACACCTCTCCTTTTCTCGCGGTCTTTGGAGACACGCGAAACGTGCCGTAATACACCATTATTCAATCAGATGTTTTTGAAACCTTTTCCACTGCTGAAAAAATAATCCAATTAATCTGTGTGGTTCGCGAGTTGATGGGTGGCAGTGTGACGGCCCGTGTAAGAGCTGATGTTGGGTCAGCCGGGGCACACGCTGTCCGTCTGAAGGCGCTGGAGTCTGCGCACTCAAGGGCGCATCTTACACCGGCGCCGAGCAAACATGGACCCCCAACACTGCTGTGTATGTTAGCTATAGATTCTGATTATATAGCTAGATATATAGGTGGATATGCTATGCTATAGATGGACAGATAGATAGTTTATATTTCTAGGAGGAAAGGGCGGTAAAAATAAATAGGTAGGTTATGTTAGGGATGTTGGGGTTAGGAGTTGCTATGGTTGTCAGTAAGGGTTGCTATAGTGTTTAGGTTCATAGATGAGAAGTTGGATGAAGGGCAATTTGCCTTGTGATGTTTTGTATGCATCTCTTTCATCCATGCCTGTCAGACCAACACACACCTTATACACAAAACTCCAGAATGATAGAACTCTCAACTTGCAGGCATCACTTGAGATCTCTCTCTCTGTAAGATGCACATGCGCACACACACACACTCTCTGGACAGACAGAATGTGATTGAGCAGAGATGTCTCGCAGGTGCTTCAGTAGTGTGATTAAACTGGTCCCAGGTCACCACTGTGAGACACACACACACACACTCTCTCTGTGAGCAGACATCTCTAAAGACCTGGAGTCGGATAGTCAATTAAAAATGAGCTTTGCTTAGATCTTGACTGGTGTGATTACTACCACAGACACGCACGGATGCACACACACACACACACACACACACACTGCATTGATTATGGTGGAGGCGCTGACTGGGCTACTAGCATGTAGGCCATAACTCCTCCAGCTCTGCCCCGTCTCATTAACAGGGCCACCACACTCACACACATACACACACCTCATCTACATACATGCATCACACCTCAGAAACACTCACACACCTCAGCTAAAGACACGCACACACATCGCTATCAGCTGCTCCCTAAATAGTGCATCACAGCTCTACACACACACAGAATCTGAGTGCATAGTCAGTGATCTCAGAGGGAGTGGTGTGTGTGTGGAGATGAGAGTGTGTGTGTACATCATCATCATCTGACAGACTCATGGTCCAGAGAGAACACACACACTGTAGTCAGACAGGCTCTATGGTCTGTGGAGCAGGCCTAGGTGCTGTGTGTGTGTGCACGCGCCATGGGGCATTAAAGCCCAGCCGTGCTAGCATATGATGCTGCTGAATTAGCCCGGCTTTGGCCGTCTCTCCACACTGCATCAGATTCAGCCTGCGCGGGATTATAATCTGCCTGCGGACAAGGGCTTTTGGGATTACAGCCCTCCGACACCGATACAGCTGATTTCTGCTGCACTACACTGAGCCTGACTTCTGCGCCGCATACTTTGGATTATTATTATTATTATTAATGCATTTCCCTCTAGTTACTCTGATCCTCCACTAGCTGGATTGGATCCGAACACACACACACACACACACAGTCGAGTCAATCTGTTGAAGTGGGAAATGGATCAGGTTGCTTTAACAGAAACATTGAGCCTGAGACTGGATTTACTAGCAGTTGGGGTCAGGAGTCAGTTGGAGTTCACACACACACACACACACACACACACACTGGAATTAGCTGGACTGAACACACACACACACACTGAAGACAGCTGGACCATCATAGTCTGTTACAGTTTAGGACTTCTATGTGCCCTGTCAGTTTTGACTGTGAAGTGTGTGTGCGTGTGGGGTGGGGTGGGGTGGGGAGGGGAGTGCGGCGCGTCTCACATCGCTCTTCTAGTTTGGACTAAGATGTGTGTGTGGTGTGGTGTGTGTGTGTTTTACGTGTCGCGTCACCCTACTGGTTTGGACTGTGGGGTGGTTGTGTGTTTTGAGTTTTCAGCTGTTGTGGTCTAAACTTGTGAGTGAG
>JAGFZM010004693.1:0-14942 GCA_017657215.1 Limnothrissa miodon | reverse complement strand
TATAGCAGCTATGCTTGTTTCAAAATAGTTTTAATAGTCTGCAAAATAATGATCACATTTGCACATGCACAACACTGCCTGCTCCACATGCACGCACCACATGGCCCTGAACTCAACCACGAGCTGCACCCAGAACTACTGGTACTACGAGACATAAAGAGGAAACGAAGTGATGAGGAAGTCAGATCACAGACGGATTAGGACTGTGCTGATCAAGGCAAAACACAAGGAAGCAGACTTTTTTTTTCCACCCGACAATTTGCAGCCATGCCTACAGATGAGGCATGGTGGCCCTTAGAGAAAGAGTGTAATGCTCATGCATGGCCTATAAAACAATGAGTTTGACACCTCTGGGTGGAGCTCCTGTCCAGATTCTTTCTGAGAAGGTGACCTAGGACTGGGTGATGTTACGTGGAATGACCTGCTCTTCCAGATATTTAGAAAGAAATCTGTTGAAATTCCGCTAGTTTTGCTGTCGAGCAAGTGAAAAATGAATTGTGGTCTATGGAGCTAAGCGGCTAAAACTCATTATTGTCACAGTTGACAACTTAATTTCTTAATATACGTTGTGATAGTAGCTACCTGAGTACAGATTTTCCACTAGAAATGAAATAAAAAGTCACTCATGTGCTTTCTGCTTGTCATAGAATGGGCCGCTTTCCGTGTAACATGCAAGCATTTAGCTCATGGATGCTGGTTGGTCAGCGAGAAATCACAACTGATTACGACCGTCATGAGTTGAACCTGGCACCAGCTGCCGACTGTCACAGAAGCAGAAAGTAGCGATTGCTGTAAAGTGGTTCGCTTTTGTGTCACGTGACATGCAAACTTTAAAAGGGTTTTTAGGAATAACAAAACATATTAAAAATTGTATTGGTCAACTAATTGTCAAGTCAGGTTATCCCGCATCGCATGCATTAATGCAATTTTAGGAGAAAAAATTATATAAAGAGAAATGTGGTATTGGGTGGTGCAGCTCCATTGCCACCCATTCATTAATCACTTTCTCGGGAGCACCTTCTTGTTGCAGTTCCACCCGGAAGGATTCTGAGAGTGAACATTCTCCCCATATTGAAAATTCTCTGATCTCGCTTCTAAAATAGAGGGTCAATCTGATGTTTGTAGAGTGCTGAGCTCCACCCATGGCTAATGGCTCTGTGTAGGGGACTGGCCTGTAGACACAGCAGAGAGTGTGCAACCACACAGAGGGCTAGAATGCACACAGACATATTGCTAACCACCAGAGGCTTATAAAGATTCTAGAGTGCTACGCTCTACTCTAGTCTTTGGTTAGAACTGTGAGTTACATTCTTAAAACGGCTAGGTTAAAAAAAAAAAAACCCAACTGAGTTTATATTTTCAACAGCTAGACTAATGGGTCAGAAAGAGCCTAAAGTTTTCCTACTGCTATCACAGGCACAATGCACATGAGTGTGCTGCTTTAGATGTTGATTGGTGCAGATAACAGACACTGCATACAGTGCTACTGAAAGGTCTTTATGGACCAGTGCTGTCCAGGCAGAGGCCCTGATGTTTTAGAATGGAGCTGCATGAAAGGACAAACAAGAGAGGAAATGAAAGCTCTAAGCGGTGGGATTTTGAAGACTCATGTTTTCAAATATAATTACTAATTAAATCTGTGATCATCAAATTAAATATCTGTTCATTTTATTCTCTACTCTGAGTCTTAATGGGAGAAATGACAATTCTGCAAACACACTCTAGCACCCCTAGTGGTCAGTTTAAGAGATAGCATCTACAGTCTGATGGTATGGGGGCGCAGAAATTACTTTAAAGCACTGTTTACTCATCTGAAGAGTCAATGAATGCTCAATTAAATATTCTGAGTGGCATAACACAAACAGAAGGCCTTAAATATTGCAAGATAATGATGACTGCATGGGGAGCTCCAATGGAGTAATTCCATCAAGATGCTAGAACGTCTGCTCTGCTTTCTCTTTTTTGTAGATCTTTTGTCTCTTTTTCTCTGTGTGCGACCTACTCCAACACTTTTCAAAGATCAGAAGAGTCAGAAAAGTCAGTCTTGAGTCTTGAAGGAAAAATATGTAGTCCTAACAGGCGCTGTGTTTAAACAACAGTCTCTGTCACAGTAAGCATGTTAATTGAAACAAATGAACTATGCCAGTTATTGGTAGTCACTTTGTCTGTTTGCTGTGTATTCTAGTGTGTTTGTACACTTTATGTCTGTTTAAAACTAAAAATCCTAAATCTTTAAACTTTTTGGTTGCTTTTGTACAAAAAATCCTTCTTGTGTGGTAGTCTTTCCCCAGGTGCTTGTTCATCAGACTACCACCAGATGGCAGTCTTCCACTTCAAATAAAGGTGCACTTTGCACTTTCAGTGAGTTGCAATATTACAGTATAAGAGCAAGTAGAAAGACATTATCTTGTTCCAACTGCATTGTCAAGTTGACTCCAATAGCCTGCAGTGTACAGGACATTTTCCATGTGAGAGTGAGTGAGTGAGGGAGGGAGGGAGGGAGGGAGAGAGGGAGAGAGAGAGAGAGAGAGAGAGAGAGAGATCTGTATGCCAAAGTCTGACAAGCTTACCGAAAGGCTGTTTAGTAAACTGTCAACAGTCGACACACAATTCAGGGCACATTACTTTCATTACTTTTTAAATCATATGTTTTTCCTCTACACTTCATATGGGATGTGTTGAAGTACTCATTTAGTAGGTAAAATGTTTTTTTAAACACTGTCAATGGGAAAGTGTTATATGTCAAATCTATATTTGTCTGTTTGTCTGTCTATCCATTCATGATGGTAACAACTAAGACTGTGCTCGGATTCCTTCGTGGAGTCCAAAGCAATGGCTTGATTTTAACATTAATGGAGTCAGACATGCGGTGTTCTTTTTTTAGCCTTTTAAATGTACAAAATCTGATGGCGTGATAATGATGTCATTGTTTGCCTATTGCCACTTTAAATTCAATGACCTGCAACCCTTCTGTCGATTTAACATAATCTTTTTTTAATTACTCGTGTCACTGACACAGACACAGGGTGGGTTAATTTACTGTCCTAAATGCTAAATCTTACCATCAGTTTAGAACGAATAGAACCTATAGGCTCACATTCATAGCCCTCTCATCAAAGATCCTCACCATCAAAGATCCTCATCGTTTTCCTCATCATCCTCATCATCAAAGCGCACTGACTGAAATAGAATTTATCTTTATAGCCTATTGCACTTATTAATCTATTTTAATCTATTAATCTATTAATCTACTAAACTATTTTTTTTTAATCACAACTCTTTACCAAACTTGTCATGTTCTTTAGTTTTTTAAATAGGCCTACATGATTTTCTTTTAAAAATCACGACTGAATTTGGTTATGGTTTGCTAGAAAAAAGTGTCTCGTCATACCGTTATGCTCAGCCTAGCTTAGGCTACTCTGTTATCCTAAATGACTTAAAATGGAAATATATAGCCTAATATATTGATTAAAAGACTTTGTTCCAATCTGAAATGTAGGCTATGGCATAGGTTGCACTGAAAAATTCACCACATTTTTTTTTCTCTCTCCACTTCAAGCAAATTCTTCTCTATCGCTGTTGTCCGGGGTAGAAAATGTTAAGGTAGCCTTCATTTTACAGAAGGATAAGAAACTCAGAAACTGCCCAGTCCGCTGTTTTTTGGGAAACAGGCTACAACTTGAACTGTGTTTACTTCGTTAAGAAATGCTGCCTAAATTAGTGCTGCTGTTTAGCTTGTGTGTGTGTGTGTGTGTGTGTGTGTGTGTGTGTGTGTGTGTGTGTGCGTGCGAGAGAGAGAGAGAGAGAGAGAGAGTGTGTGTGTAAAAATACATACTATATACTATATAGCTATTTCATTTCGATAGCTCAAATTTGTAGGGGATTCCAAGTTTATTCAATTGAAAAATCCGCACGGAGCTGGAGGAATGTATGGATTTAGAATAAACTAAAATAAACAATTAAACTATAACCATTTAGTTTTAAACGTTTTTAAATCGACAGAGAGCATATTGCATAGCCTAGTGCATTCATGCTGCATGTTCATGAAGAATATTTCACAATTACAGGCCAACATTTAAATGCACGGGCCACTTATTTAGCCAAGTCCTGAACTATTCAGAACAACTACATTTCTTATATATAGTCTAAGTTCTCAAATCAAAAGGGCTGGGGCGACGTATGGGGAGGGGACTTTAAGGAGCCTGGAATTTTTTTTTTTTTTTAAACATTAATAAATACATTTAAAGATTTAGAATGCGCACAGCTTGTGCATCGAATTTGGTGCTATAGCTCCTGCAAATTGGTAAGCCTACCTAGCATTCCAAAATACACCTGCTAGCTCATTTTATCAATATGTAGCCTATTACTTCCCTCGTAGACAAAATACCAGTTTTTAATAGCTCTCAAGAGATTTGCTTCGATATGAAATTTAATTGAAAAGCTACAAAACGTTACATTTTACTCTGGCTTCGTGGTCAGACATGACGCAGTAGAATTACCTAGACCTAGACCATTAGTTGGAATAACACAAACTGAAAATTAGGCTACTTGAGTTTTAGTATTAAGCCTACATTTCCTTCGACCTTGAGGGCAGTACAGCTTCCCATTAAGACACGGAGCTTGTTTTGGCACGCTATGCACCGAGGGGGCTCTGGCTTAGGTTGGAGGGAAAAAGGCCCAACAGGAAAATAGACATTTAAAAGAACGCAATAGTAGCCACTTGCATTCTTTTTAAATATTCTTAAGAAAACCACAAAGCCTAATCGATAACTGTTATTAAGCCTACAATCTAATTGACAAACATATAGTTCGAACATCGTTCGACAAAGTTTGATTACATCTTTCATCTAGGTTTGTCAGTGTTTTAAATTCTGGACAATTGGACGATGTTATGCGTAATTAGTTATGGGCCAGTTGTAGGGAGCTGCAACAATTAATGCAGTTTACATCACTAGACCCATGTTATCAGAACAGTTAATATAGTAGCCTAGGCTAGTTAATATTTCTGTCAATTTGATGCTAAGTCAATGGGGCAAATAAACCCGACTGAATATGGGCTAAAAAAATATTCTAAAAGGTGAGCCATAGCATGGTAAAGGCTCATCATACTAGACAAATGTCTAATTAATATTCTTTGTATTTAACCAATTAGATGTGTGTGGCAGATTTTTTTTTCAGGGAAACTATAACACCATTCATAGGCTTATTTTTTGTTTCTATAGCCATCCCTTGTTGATATTCTGTTCTAAACAAAAAAAAATCACAGCCAAGACATTCCACCATTAGATCGGTTCAATCGTTCACTCCTGTTTGGACAAAAGAAGAAAGATGCCCAGAGCAAAGTTCCTGACACTAGTGTGTGAGGTGCTTAACACGTCAACCTCCCTCGTTTGCCAGTCTCTACGGACAACTTTGTCCTGACAGAGGTTAACTTGGCGTGAAAGGGTTAAACAAACGGCCTTTCTTGGGTCGAAAGGCTTTTATGGTAAATGTTTCTCCATTAATTACGCACAATCGTTGATTAAGCGGAGGGTATTTTTCAAATGTGCTAAATTCATTGAATTCAGTGTATTACACAGAATAAACAATTCGGAGGATCCTTGTTCGTTGGTGTCTGTTGCAAAAAACAGAGGTGAAAGGTGAAAGTTAATCTGGATTAAGTTGGTAAAGTCCATGTCAGTTATTAGTATTAACTAAGACGCGACACAGGAGGCGAGGACTCACATGTTTTCGAGGGAAGAATCTGGAGAGACCTATGGAGTGCACCTCAATGGCTACCTGAGGCTTATCACGAAATGTCCATGAGTTTACAGGCAAGGCACATTTTGCCTTTGTTCAATTTTATTATAGCCTATTCACCGGGTAGAAGAGGCTGCTGTTTCATGTTCTTTCAGCTAGGTTAATATAGGCCCATGCTTTAACTACACGCTGAATAAAATTTCTTTAAAAATATGTATGCCTACATATTCAATGAGAGTCAGTAGAAAAACTTTCATTTAAATTTCCACTGTCCAAAAGATAGATAACCAGTTCGGGAAAGTAGATTATTGGACCTCCTCCTGACACAATACGGTGAGAAAACAGTGCGGCGAAGATGAGCATATAGAAAGTCAGCACAGAAAAAAGACAGAAAGGGCCTCTCTCGTGGACTACATGAGTAAACCATGAAATGTGCGTCTTGTGATTTCTGAGTGAGTGATTTTCAGCCAACGTCTGGTTTGCCTTGCATGCTAAGGTTTTGATGGTGTGTGCTTTTCTTTGTGCGTGTGTAACACAATTAATTCGTTGACTGTGAAGAAACACTGTAAATAAGGTGACCTATATTTTTCCTCCACTTGTGCAGGGGTTCCCCACCGGGACGATGTTAATCCAGCCGTGTTTTACCAATCCTCAAGCTTGCGTGGACCTTTGCAAAACTTTGCCATTTGGGAAAAATTGTCACGGAAAGACACGAAAACCCAGTGGGACTGTACGATTAAGATATTGGAGTGCACAATTGACACCATTGCGTTGCTTAAATAACTGATGACACAAATTATTTGCTAGGTAGGGTATGACCGAGTCCCGAACAATGGCAAATATATGGCTTTAGGAAAAGGTTAGATACAATGTTGTTCTATAGTATGATGAAATATGTGCCATGGCATGTTCTCGTAGAAATCAGCTATTCTTCCAGAAGAAGTTTAAACTGGAAGGCCTACACTGACCTCTACACTTTTTTATTGTTTTTTTTCCTATGGCACGTTTGAAACTCGCCTCATGTGTTGCTTCTGGGGCGTTTTTTCGGCGCGCATAAGCACGCAATGATATCGAGTTACTAGCTGGAGTCGGACAGTCTGTTGAGAAGCTCTATAGGTCTAATTGGATGCCAAGAGTACCCTCGGCGAAATAGACTCAGCCTCTGGCGAATGGATGCTTTTCAGCAAGCACAGCAGGTGGATTGTATAGGCTACCGGAGGAAGCAACTAACCCCACAAAAATCAATGTTGCCTAATCAATGTTACCCTTTTGAATATGAAATATTTCTTTCTCTCTCTCCCTCTTTCTTTCTCCCACCTCTCTCTCACTATAAATTATTTTAAACTTATTTAGGAGATATATTTTTTTTTATTACATGCTCAAGAAATAAAATCTATGCCGCATAAGCCCCATACTGACTTTTGTGTATGTTGTTGTACACACACACACACACCCTCTTTCTCTCTCTCTCTCTCTCTCTCTCACACACACACACACACACACACACACAGAGAAAGAGAGAAAGAGAGAGAGAGAGAGAGAGGGGAGGGGGGGTAGTAGTCATCTTTTATGTTTGCAAAAACAATAATAACAACAATAAAGACGGTTGTCTAATGTAGTCGTATTCTGTGATCCTCAAATAAGTGTGGACAAGTGCTTCTCAAGATTAATTAATTCGTTCGTAAATAACGTTAGTAAAAAAAAAATTATCGTTATAGATATGGTTACTATTATTGGTGGTATTAAAATCATTCTTGTTATTGTAAGAAAAGAAAAAATAAGAAGAAGGAGAGGGGAGACGTGTATGAAGGCGATGATGATGGTGGTGATGATGATGACGATGCAATGCAGTCCAGATGGATAGTTTGTAACTCTAGTGACTACAGCCTGTAATTGGCAACAATAATAAAAAAAATAACGCTGACATGTGAAAGCAATATTCCTGTAAATAAGGCTTGGGGGCGCCATAGCCTTTAGTGTCCGATAGGCGGCGGTGTAAGACACGCTAGCAAGCGCACTCCTGGAATTCCAGCCCTGGGACACGGTTCCATCTCTATTTTGATTTGCCTGCTAATTGACCTAAATAACGCATCGGGCTGACTGGATATGTGTCCCTCAAGGCAGCCATTCGTGCACTAAAGGCTTAGCGCAAGACATTCCTCCCCTTATTCCAAAGCCATCCTATATCACCCCGCATCCTATGGGACATTATTCCTTCTGCACAGGTCTAGCGCTTTGTGAAGGATTCCAATCGCATCCCTGGGTACCACAAAGAGTTCTCATGGACAGTGTTGAACACGCATTCGCGAAACACAGCCACGGCTGATGGAAGCGTCTCTGTCACACCCCACCGGATGTGTAGAGCGCAAGAATTGCGGGGTGTGTAGCACAAGCGGAGTGACCCCGAGCTATCCTCAAACATACGGAGGATTCGGGAATATGCCGGAGAGAGTGAGCGAGCGACCACCACGAGTCTCGTCATTTTTTATTAAGGACTTACTTCGCTCCAGCAAAAGTGATGAGAAACGAAACGCAACTGGGAGCAAAGGGTTCTGCAAAGAGTGGAATATTTACGACAATGAAAGTGTCCAGTGCTTTCAAGTTCAAGGCCAAAAGCAGAATCCTAGAATTACGGAGGACTCTCATGCATCTGAATGGACAGCAACATCAAATGGTGACACGAGATACTACGAGAGTAAGTGTGAATTCATTCAAATGCATTTTCCATGATAGTTGACGATGAATGATGCCAGAAAAATTAAAACCGTATCCCAGGCAGGGAATCCATGTATCTTAATTCTACCCGCTTTAGTAAACTAAGTAGCAAAGTAACTATTATCAACACATTTCCCATGAAAACATAAAATGTCTCGAAACTTAATTATAACATGTTGTCACGTTCTTTACCTTAGGCCAAGTAAGGCACGCAGAAATCTCCACAGACCGGTATCCGTTGTCAGAAAACCCGAGTGAGCACGAAGAAACTGAGGGAGATGGAGAGAGTCTTGTCGACGACGGAGAGGACAGCGTCCCAGACATCGCACAAGTAAATAGCGAGACGTCTGGAGCAAAGTCGGGTCGTAAGAAAAAAACACGCACTGTCTTCAGTCGGAGTCAGGTATTCCAACTGGAGTCTACGTTCGATGTGAAACGTTACCTGAGCAGCGACGAGCGCGCAGGGCTCGCGGCTGCTCTCCACCTGACCGAAACGCAGGTGAAGATTTGGTTCCAGAATCGGCGTAACAAGTGGAAGCGACAGGTAGCGGCCGACATGGAGGCCGCTAACCTATGCTACTCGACTCAAAAAGTTTTCAGGGTGCCTGTCCTATACCACGAACACCCATCGCCTGCTGCGCTCAGCCTCGGCGCAACACAGGCGTCGCAGCCTTTGATAGGATTTCCCGTCTGTGTGAATTATTCTCTCTCCTCGCTCACACCTCCCTTCCCGTTTGTAAGGTCACAGATGACAGGTCTCGTGTGACGCCACACTGCCAAAATGCACACTAAAAAAGTGTGTTTATCATATTAGGTACTGAACAAAGTTCAATGACACATTCTTTTTGAGGACGTCCATAACACACCTTCCCAATTGTTTTACACTATACTGAGGGAAATGGGACACGAGAAAGATTTGCCAACACAATGTCTTATACTATATATTATTTTAAACTTATTTAAAGTTTTATAGGTGATTTAATTTTTTTTATTACATGCTCAAGAAATAAAATCTATGCCGCACAAGTCCCGTAATGATTTTGTGTATGTTCTTGTTCACACACACACACACACACACACACACACACACACTCTCTCTCTCTCTCTCTCTCTCTCTCTCTCTGTCACACACATACACACACACACACACACACTTGGACAATTATTACATTATTATTATTATTATTATTATTATTATTATTATTATTATTACCATGGATCACAGTTGCAGAGGCGATAGTTCTCACTAGTTCCTCACTATTCACTAGTTCCTAAGCGGTTGACTAAAAGGCCACACTTCATGTATAAAAGATAATTGTTTTTGTGTCTTTATTTATAAAATAAAAACAATAAACGTTTAGATGTAGGACTGTCCATGTTATTGCAAAATAATAAAAAATATATTTCTGAACTAGCTGTGGCTACTCTCAAACTGGACACATCAGAATTAGTAGCCTTCCACAGGTTTCTGTAAATTGCTTATTTGAAATCAAAGTGCGCATACTTATCCTGGTGTCGTCAACATATGGCTACTAAATGATGCAAACATTCTAAATGTTCATAAGGCATTTTACACTGAACGGTACTGGGCCGCAGTAAAAACCATGGACCACCGCGCGCCCTCCCCTAAGTCCAAAGGTGCTTCCCGCCCTGAAACGCTGTCTGGCGTCACCCTATCGTTCCTATCTCTCCAATCAAAATCTGCAGAGGCGCGCTCTTCCGGTTCAGTGCCTAACTGTTTGTCAAGACCCGCAGACGCTACGAGCATGGAGCAATGGTGTTAGGCAAACCGAGAGTCGCCTGCTATTCGGCAACAGGGTGGGAAGCTTGAGCGCGCATCGAGGCTGTAGCTATCTGGGAATATGAGCAAAGAAGCCGGGCACTGCAGACCCGCATCGTTGAAATTCACTATCGACAGCATTCTCAATCTCAAGCGCAATGATAAGGATGCGCAGCGCGAAGAGGAACAACAATCACCGGACAGAAAAGAATTTTGGAGGGGTGACATTAGATTCAACTCACAGCCACTGGAGTCTCACAACAGGACACATAATAGAGGTGAGTGCACAATACGTTTGTCTCAGGCTCAGCATCCTTTAACTGTTACTTAGCCAAGTAAATATTGGCTATGCACCTGCACACAGACAGATGGTCGAAATGCACTGATATCTCAATCCTGCTCAACAGAGTCGAGCGGCGAACACTACGGGAAATCTTGTCATGCGTTGCCGGAGGAAAGAGAAGACATTTTGGAGGTGACTGACACGTGCCCCACGGCAGAGGGGACCGGTGGCGAAGATAACCCCGATCCGCAAAAATGCAGCAAAAAGCCTAAAGCACTAGCGAAAAAGAAGACACGCACCATCTTCTCAAAGCGGCAGATCTTTCAATTGGAATCTACCTTTGACATGAAGAGGTACCTTAGTAGCGCGGAGCGGGCTTGTCTGGCCAGCTCCTTACAACTAACTGAGACGCAGGTGAAGATTTGGTTCCAAAACCGAAGGAATAAGCTTAAAAGACAACTATCGACAGACTTCGAAGGAGCGGGCACAGCGGATCTCTTCTCGGACTCTGGGAAGTCCGTGCAATTGCCCACACTATACAAAGAGAACCACATCAGTAATTTACTCGGTGGATGTGTATTACCCGTACCGCTTCCTCTGATGTACTCGGGAAATAGCTCGCCTTACTTTTATTTCTCAAACGCAAGCAAATATATTGGCCTGTTTGATGGAGACGTATAGAAAAACTAAAAATAAAACATGTTTAAGAACAGTTAAAGAGGACAGCGACCGATAGTGGGATTGCGATATCTTTCTCTGGAGGAATTTGACTGTGGTAAAATGCTTTTTAACGTTATCAGTTGATCCTTGATTTATTTTTGGTGCAATGAACAACGCATTATCCTCTTTTGCAAAACCATAAATTAGTCGGCCTCTATTTTGACTATCTCCGCGTGTTCATCTATTGGAATAGGCCTATTCATTCTTCGAAGTTTAACACTCTGTGCTAATGATTGTGAAGGTTTTAAGGAATCAAATAACAAGTAGGCCTAGATGGACGGGTATACTTAGGCCTAAAATATCACAATACTTTATTACTCATTATTATTATTAGGCTGTTATTATTATTATTATTATTATTGCTGTTGTTATTATATTTAACAGATTTTTTTTACACGGAGTTTAGACAGCCAAAGGTTGATGCAACAATTTAGGCACTGATAAGTGCAGATAAAATGTCCGTGAATATTCAAATATCTTTCTTATCGAAGCATGTTTTCAAAAAATGATCTCTTAACTCTTATCCTACATCTTTAGTACCTTTTTCCAGGATGCCAGGCCGTAGTGCTGGCCAGCTTGTCCGTTAATTTCCCTTTCAGTTATTCCTGTTACCCATACTTTTTTTCTTTCTTTTTTACTCTCTCTTTCTTTTCCTGTTTTTTTTTCTTTTTTATAATGCACTTTACCTAGCTCCTTTATTTTTCAGACCTCTCTTCTTTTTTTTTTTAAGACATTGTCATTATTGAATTTCTTGACTTACTATACCCCAATGTTGATACACAACAAATGCTGAAATAAAATACAAAAAGCAAATCTGTTTGATTCAGGCCTATAGTTCATTTTGTGTAGAGTTAATTATATGCAGTAGATTGGCTGTAAGAAGTGGATGTCACTAGCACAAGCCTAATCACTTAACAGAGTACATATTATGAAATATGAATGACAGAACACAGCATTTCTCACCTGAAAAAGACTCACACTGTTAGGAGAAAAGCATGTATTTTTTGGTCTGTGTGTGTTTTAGTGTTTATTACTCTCTGCCATTCTCATTCTTTTAGAGGTTCTGTAGCGTGTATAACACATCAAAGATAATTTAGATCACCAATCGTCTAAACACGTCTCCTAAATATTTTATATTGTGTATACAAATTATTTTCTCTCTCAATGTTTTCTAGTGTTTTTTATATTCTTGCTTATTCTCTCTCTCTCTCTCTCTCGCTCTCTTTCTATGTTCTCCATATTTTGCATAATGTAGCCTCATGTAGCTATGATTTAATGGCTTCTGTGTGTGTGTATGTTTTCACTCATTGAATGCAAAAACTGAATGTTTTCAGAGGTGTGTATTTTGTTGTGTGTGTGTGTGTGTGTTTCATGCATGTATAGAGTGTGCATATACATTTCCTTTATCCCATACTGTACATTTCTATATCTCTATATCTTTCGATTAATCTATATATGATCTATATATATTTCCTATAATCCATACAGTAAATTGTTGTTGTCTCTCTGCCTTAGTGCGGACGGCTGTGTTTCCAGAGATTGCTCCTAAAGGGACGCATGCGTTAGCTAGCCATCCCCAACCCCACCCCCACCCCCATCCCCCTGCGTCTTTCTGGGTCACTTCCTCCATCATGGCTCTAACCTCCACCCTGTCACCGACATTCAGGCTCAGGCCCTGGCTAACGCTAACCTGTGCACTCAGGCACTGTGTCTGCCAGGGAAACTGCTGTTTGCTTTGCTAATGTGGCCCTGATTCCCCCCATAATGAAAGGGCAGAGAGCAGGGCACGGACGGCTCGGTGCTCTCCCACGCCCGGGCTGGCGAGCCGGGAGCTGAGGCTGGAGACGGCAGGGAGGAGCGAGGGGGGGATGGACGGGGATACGCACACACGGAAGAACAGGTCAAGCGAAAAACAACCAAGACGCCACTGCTATGCAAACTGAAGATGTGAAGATGTCAAATGCAATATGTTTCTCTACATTCAAATTCCACCCATAGGTCCATGCTGAGAGAATGTATACTAACTATGCATGTTAGATAGCCCCTGTGATTCAAATGCTATTTTGAGCAATCATGAAGCCTCTGACATGTCTCTCAAAAGCTTTTTGGGTCAGGGCATTTATAGTAATGTGTAGGCCTAATGTTTCTAGTTAATAGTAAAAAAAACACCTTTTCTAAATGCCTAAATTAATAGATTGTCAATAGCTTCTATTATCAGAGGATAAATATCAACCTCAGTAGATGGATGTAAAATACATTTAATTTAAATATAAAACATATACATGATCATAAAGAATGTTAGGTGGACTGTGTGGTAAATCATTTATTTATTTTACAACACTGACAAATAACAAAAGTGTTTGATTGATTGTGTGTTAGGTATTGGTATTGGTATAGGTATTGTATGTTACCTGACAAACTATATTTCTAATTTTCCTGAGTTTTTTTGTGAGGGTACTACTGTTGATTTTGCATAACGGGAAACCCGGGATTTGTTTTTACTTTAATGACGATGATGATGATGATGATGATAATAATCGTAACGCTGCATTCAACACCCACTGCACCCTTGAGGTAAAAGAGCAACTGATATTCTCAGCTACATTTCTCTAACATCATTTCTTAATCACTAAATCATTTCATCATACGAATCAATATGCTGAAATCTGTTAAAATAAGTGATACGAAACACAGAATAATAATTATAATATTTCTTTAAAAGCAATGCCACATAAAAACGCAAGTTCTGTTTACTCATCGAACACATTAGTGTGAAAGCCAGTGGCCCAGTGTTCAAATGGTAATGCAATAGCAATGTAATGGGATGTGATGTAGTGTGAGCCATTATCGACTGGGAATATAGTTTCACTGGACTGTACAACACTGATTTTATGACATAATCCAGACCATGTATTACATGTGGCAGGACCAGATTAACCGCCACCCCCCATACAGCACACCAACACACACATCTCAACTCCCTCTCCTCGTTCACACACATCACAACTCCCTCTTTCTTTCCCCTCCTCCCTCTCTCTCTGTCCTCCTCCCTCCCTCTCTCTCTCCCCTCCTCCCTCTCTCTCTCTCCATGATGGTACCCCCTAGCACACCAACACACACATCTCAACTCCCTCTCTTTCTCTCTCTCTCTCTCCTCCCCTCTCTCTCTTCGCGATACCCCACCTAGCACACCAACACACACATCTCAACTCCCTCTCTCTTCCTCCATCTCTCCACGATGCCACCCCTCCAGCACACCAACACACACACACACAACTGCTCCCTCTCTCTCTCTCTGCGTTGCCACCCTGTTGATCTGGGCCATGCTTTAGCCAGTGAGGGAGAGCCAGAGAGAGCTCCAGCTCTGCGGCTGCAGATGCCAAACGACTGTCTGCCTGTCCACCGGGGGAGCCGTCTCCTCCGTCACGACCTTTATCTAACGAGACGGGCATCACAGAGAGCCCTCATCGTCCGCGACAGCCTCTCACCTACGCCAGATCACGCTGTAACCAATCTGATGGAGGCCCCCATCCACCCCTGCAGCCTGGCCCAAAGCTGTAAATAGGATCGCTGGCTGTGTTTACCAAACTGGCCGTGTGTGAGCGATGAGTGAGAAGGGATTGTTGTGCAGGGGTAATCCCTGCAGTAATGCAACACCATGAGCTCCGCCACTGATTGGTTAATCTCTCTGGGCACTTGATAGAC
>JAGFZM010004692.1:0-14982 GCA_017657215.1 Limnothrissa miodon | reverse complement strand
TATAGCAGCTATGCTTGTTTCAAAATAGTTTTAATAGTCTGCAAAATAATGATCCCATTTGCACATGCACAACACTGCCTGCTCCACATGCACGCACCACATGGCCCTGAACCCAACCACGAGCTGCACCCAGAACTGCTGGTACTACGAGACATAAAGAGGAAACGAAGTGATGAGGAAGTCAGATCACAGACGGATTAGGACTGTGCTGATCAAGGCAAAACACAAGGAAGCAGACTTTTTTTTTTCCACCCGACAATTTGCAGCCATGCCTACAGATGAGGCATGGTGGCCCTTAGAGAAAGAGTGTAATGCTCATGCATGGCCTATAAAACAATGAGTTTGACACCTCTGGGTGGAGCTCCTGTCCAGATTCTTTCTGAGAAGGTGACCTAGGACTGGGTGATGTGACGTGGAATGACCTGCTCTTCCAGATATTTAGAAAGAAATCTGTTGAAATTCCGCTAGTTTTGCTGTCGAGCAAGTGAAAAATTAATTGTGGTCTATGGAGCTAAGCGGCTAAAACTCATTATTGTCACAGTTGACAACTTAATTTCTTAATATACGTTGTGATAGTAGCTACCTGAGTACAGATTTTCCACTAGAAATGAAATAAAAAGTCACTCATGTGCTTTCTGCTTGTCATAGAATGGGCCGCTTTCCGTGTAACATGCTAGCATTTATGCTCATGGATGCTGGTTGGTCAGCGAGAAATCACAACTGATTACGACCATCATGAGTTGAACCTGGCACCAGCTGCCGACTGTCACAGAGGCAGAAAGTAGCGATTGCTGTAAAGTGGTTCGCTTTTGTGTCACGTGACATGCAAACTTTAAAAGGGTTTTTAGAAATAACAAAACATATTAAAAATTGTATTGGTCAACTAATTGTCAAGTCAGGTTATCCCGCATCGCATGCATTAATGCAATTTTAGGAGAAAAAATTATATAAAGAGAAATGTGGTATTGGGTGGTGCAGCTCCATTGCCACCCATTCATTAATCACTTTCTCGGGAGCACCTTCTTGTTGCAGTTCCACCCGGAAGGATTCTGAGAGTGAACATTCTCCCCATATTGAAAATTCTCTGATCTCGCTTCTAAAATAGAGGGTCAATCTGATGTTTGTAGAGTGCTGAGCTCCACCCATGGCTAATGACTCTGTGCAGGGGACTGGCCTGTAGACACAGCAGAGAGTGTGCAACCACACAGAGGGTTAGAATGCACACAGACATATTGCTAACAACCAGAGGCTTATAAAGATTCTAGAGTGCTACGCTCTACTCTAGTCTTTGGTTAGAACTGTGAGTTACATTCTTAAAACGGCTAGGTTAAAAAAAAAAAACCCAACTGAGTTTATATTTTCAACAGCTAGACTAATGGGTCATGAAGAGCCTAAAGTTTTCCTACTGCTATCACAGGCACAATGCACATGAGTGTGCTGCTTTAGATGTTGATTGGTGCAGATAACAGACACTGCATACAGTGCTACTGAAAGGTCTTTATGGACCAGTGCTGTCCAGGCAGAGGCCCTGATGTTTTAGAATGGAGCTGCATGAAAGGACAAACAAGAGAGGAAATGAAAGCTCTAAGCGGTGGGATTTTGATGACTCATGTTTTCAAATATAATTACTAATTAAATCTGTGATCATCATATTAAATATCTGTTCATTTTATTCTCTACTCTGAGTCTTAATGGGAGAAATGACAATTCTGCAAACACACTCTAGCACCCCTAGTGGTCAGTTTAAGAGATAGCATCTACAGTCTGATGGTATGGGGGCGCAGAAATGACTTTAAAGCACTGTTTACTCATCTGAAGAGTCAATGAATGCTCAATTAAATATTCTGAGTGGCATAACTCAAACAGAAGGCCTTAAATATTGCAAGATAATGATGACTGCATGGGGAGCTCCAATGGAGTAATTCCATCAAGATGCTAGAACGTCTGCTCTGCTTTCTCTTTTTTGTAGATCTTTTGTCTCTTTTTCTCTGTGTGCGACCTACTCCAACACTTTTCAAAGATCAGAAGAGTCAGAAAAGTCAGTCTTGAGTCTTGAAGGAAAAATATGTAGTCCTAACAGGCGCTGTGTTTAAACTACGGTCTCTGTCACAGTAAGCATGTTAATTGAAACAAATGAACTATGCCAGTTATTGGTAGTCACTTTGTCTGTTTGCTGTGTATTCTAGTGTGTTGGTACACTTTATGTCTGTTTAAAACTAAAAATCCTAAATCTTTAAACTTTTTGGTTGCTTTTGTACAAAAAATCCTTCTTGTGTGGTAGTCTTTCCCCAGGTGCTTGTTCATCAGACTACCACCAGATGGCAGTCTTCCACTTCAAATAAAGGTGCACTTTGCACTTTCAGTGAGTTGCAATATTACAGTATAAGAGCAAGTAGAAAGACATTATCTTGTTCCAACTGCATTGTCAAGTTGACTCCAATAGCCTGCAGTGTACAGGACATTTTCCATGTGAGAGTGAGTGAGTGAGGGAGGGAGGGAGGGAGGGAGAGAGGGAGAGAGAGAGAGAGAGAGAGAGAGAGAGATCTGTATGCCAAAGTCTGACAAGCTTACCGAAAGGCTGTTTAGTAAACTGTCAACAGTCGACACACAATTCAGGGCACATTACTTTCATTACTTTTTAAATCATATGTTTTTCCTCTACACTTCATATGGGATGTGTTGAAGTACTCATTTAGTAGGTAAAATGTTTTTTTAAACACTGTCCATGGGAAAGTGTTATATGTCAAATCTATATTTGTCTGTTTGTCTGTCTATCCATTCATGATGGTAACAACTAAGACTGTGCTCGGATTCCTTCGTGGAGTCCAAAGCAATGGCTTGATTTTAACATTAATGGAGTCAGACATGCGGTGTTCTTTTTTTAGCCTTTTAAATGTACAAAATCTGATGGCGTGATAATGATGTCATTGTTTGCCTATTGCCACTTTAAATTCAATGACCTGCAACCCTTCTGTCGATTTAACATAATCTTTTTTTAATTACTCGTGTCACTGACACAGACACAGGGTGGGTTAATTTACTGTCCTAAATGCTAAATCTTACCATCAGTTTAGAACGAATAGAACCTATAGGCTCACATTCATAGCCCTCTCATCAAAGATCCTCACCATCAAAGATCCTCATCGTTTTCCTCATCATCCTCATCATCAAAGCGCACTGACTGAAATAGAATTGACCTTTATAGCCTATTGCACTTATTAATCTATTTTAATCTATTAATCTATTAATCTACTAAACTATTTTTTTTTAATCACAACTCTTTACCAAACTTGTCATGTTCTTTAGTTTTTTAAATAGGCCTACATGATTTTCTTTTAAAAATCACGACTGAATTTGGTTATGGTTTGCTAGAAAAAAGTGTCTCGTCATACCGTTATGCTCAGCCTAGCTTAGGCTACTCTGTTATCCTAAATGACTTAAAATGGAAATATATAGCCTAATATATTGATTAAAAGACTTTGTTCCAATCTGAAATGTAGGCTATGGCATAGGTTGCACTGAAAAATTCACCACATTTTTTTTTCTCTCTCCACTTCAAGCAAATTCTTCTCTATCGCTGTTGTCCGGGGTAGAAAATGTTAAGGTAGCCTTCATTTTACAGAAGGATAAGAAACTCAGAAACTGCCCAGTCCGCTGTTTTTTGGGAAACAGGCTACAACTTGAACTGTGTTTACTTCGTTAAGAAATGCTGCCTAAATTAGTGCTGCTGTTTAGCTTGTGTGTGTGTGTGTGTGTGTGTGTGTGTGTGTGTGTGTGTGTGTGTGTGTGTGTGCGTGCGAGAGAGAGAGAGAGAGTGTGTGTGTGTAAAAATACATACTATATACTATATAGCTATTTCATTTCGATAGCTCAAATTTGTAGGGAATTCCAAGTTTATTCAATTGAAAAATCCGCACGGAGCTGGAGGAATGTATGGATTTAGAATAAACTAAAATAAACAATTAAACAATAACCATTTAGTTTTAAACGTTTTTAAATCGACAGAGAGCATATTGCATAGCCTAGTGCATTCATGCTGCATGCTCATGAAGAATATTTCACAATTACAGGCCAACATTTAAATGCACGGGCCACTTATTTAGCCAAGTCCTGAACTATTCAGAACAACTACATTTCTTATATATAGTCTAAGTTCTCAAATCAAAAGGGCTGGGGCGACGTATGGGGAGGGGACTTTAAGGAGCCTGGAATTTTTTTTTTTTTTTAAACATTAATAAATACATTTAAAGATTTAGAATGCGCACAGCTTGTGCATCGAATTTGGTGCTATAGCTCCTGCAAATTGGTAAGCCTACCAAGCATTCCAAAATACACCTGCTAGCTAATTTTATCAATATGTAGCCTATCACTTCCCTCGTAGACAAAATACCAGTTTTTAATAGCTCTCAAGAGATTTGCTTCGATATGAAATTTAATTGAAAAGCTACAAAACGTTACATTTTACTCTGGCTTCGTGTTCAGACATGACGCAGTAGAATTACCTAGACCTAGACCATTAGTTGGAATAACACAAACTGAAAATTAGGCTACTTGAGTTTTAGTATTAAGCCTACATTTCCTTCGACCTTGAGGGCAGTACAGCTTCCCATTAAGACACGGAGCTTGTTTTGGCACGCTATGCACCGAGGGGGCTCTGGCTTAGGTTGGAGGGAAAAAGGCCCAACAGGAAAATAGACATTTAAAAGAACGCAATAGTAGCCACTTGCATTCTTTTTAAATATTCTTAAGAAAACCACAAAGCCTAATCGATAACTGTTATTAAGCCTACAATCTAATTGACAAACATATAGTTCGAACATCGTTCGACAAAGTTTGATTACATCTTTCATCTAGGTTTGTCAGTGTTTTAAATTCTGGACAATTGGACGATGTTATGCGTAATTAGTTATGGGCCAGTTGTAGGGAGCTGCAACAATTAATGCAGTTTACATCACTAGACCCATGTTATCAGAACAGTTAATATAGTAGCCTAGGCTAGTTAATATTTCTGTCAATTTGATGCTAAGTCAATGGGGCAAATAAACCCGACTGAATATGGGCTAAAAAAATATTCTAAAAGGTGAGCCATAGCATGGTAAAGGCTCATCATACTAGACAAATGTCTAATTAATATTCTTTGTATTTAACCAATTAGATGTGTGTGGCAGATTTTTTTTTCAGGGAAACTATAACACCATTCATAGGCTTATTTTTTGTTTCTATAGCCATCCCTTGTTGATATTCTGTTCTAAACAAAAAAAAATCACAGCCAAGACATTCCACCATTAGATCGGTTCAATCGTTCACTCCTGTTTGGACAAAGAAGAAAGATGCCCAGAGCAAAGTTCCTGACACTAGTGTGTGAGGTGCTTAACACGTCAACCTCCCTCGTTTGCCAGTCTCTACGGACAACTTTGTCCTGACAGAGGTTAACTTGGCGTGAAAGGGTTAAACAAACGGCCTTTCTTGGGTCGAAAGGCTTTTATGGTAAATGTTTCCCCATTAATTACGCACAATCGTTGATTAAGCGGAGGGTATTTTTCAAATGTGCTAAATTCATTGAATTCAGTGTATTACACAGAATAAACAATTCGGAGGATCCTTGTTCGTTGGTGTCTGTTGCAAAAAACAGAGGTGAAAGGTGAAAGTTAATCTGGATTAAGTTGGTAAAGTCCATGTCAGTTATTAGTATTAACTAAGACGCGACACAGGAGGCGAGGACTCACATGTTTTCGAGGGAAGAATCTGGAGAGACCTATGGAGTGCACCTCAATGGCTACCTGAGGCTTATCACGAAATGTCCATGAGTTTACAGGCAAGGCACATTTTGCCTTTGTTCAATTTTATTATAGCCTATTCACCGGGTAGAAGAGGCTGCTGTTTCATGTTCTTTCAGCTAGGTTAATATAGGCCCATGCTTTAACTACACGCTGAATAAAATTTCTTTAAAAATATGTATGCCTACATATTCAATGAGAGTCAGTAGAAAAACTTTCATTTAAATTTCCACTGTCCAAAAGATAGATAACCAGTTCGGGAAAGTAGATTATTGGACCTCCTCCTGACACAATACGGTGAGAAAACAGTGCGGCGAAGATGAGCATATAGAAAGTCAGCACAGAAAAAAGACAGAAAGGGCCTCTCTCGTGGACTACATGAGTAAACCATGAAATGTGCGTCTTGTGATTTCTGAGTGAGTGATTTTCAGCCAACGTCTGGTTTGCCTTGCATGCTAAGGTTTTGATGGTGTGGGCTTTTCTTTGTGCGTGTGTAACACAATTAATTCGTTGACTGTGAAGAAACACTGTAAATAAGGTGACCTATATTTTTCCTCCACTTGTGCAGGGGTTCCCCACCGGGACGATGTTAATCCAGCCGTGTTTTACCAATCCTCAAGCTTGCGAAAAAGCCCGATGTTCCGTGGACCTTTGCAAAACTTTGCCATTTGGGAAAAATTGTCACGGAAAGACACGAAAACCCAGTGGGACTGTACGATTAAGATATTGGAGTGCACAATTGACACCATTGCGTTGCTTAAATAACTGATGACACAAATTATTTGCTAGGTAGGGTATGACCGAGTCCCGAACAATGGCAAATATATGGCTTTAGGAAAAGGTTAGATACAATGTTGTTCTACAGTATGATGAAATATGTGCCATGGCATGTTCTCGTAGAAATCAGCTATTCTTCCAGAAGAAGTTTAAACTGGAAGGCCTACACTGACCTCTACACTTTTTTATTGTTTTTTTTTTTCCTATGGCACGTTTGAAACTCGCCTCATGTGTTGCTTCTGGGGCGTTTTTTCGGCGCGCATAAGCACGCAATGATATCGAGTTACTAGCTGGAGTCGGACAGTCTGTTGAGAAGCTCTATAGGTCTAATGAGATGCCAAGAGTACCCTCGGCGAAATAGACTCAGCCTCTGGCGAATGGATGCTTTTCAGCAAGCACAGCAGGTGGATTGTATAGGCTACCGGAGGAAGCAACTAACCCCACAAAAATCAATGTTGCCTAATCAATGTTACCCTTTTGAATATGAAATATTTCTTTCTCTCTCTCCCTCTTTCTTTCTCCCACCTCTCTCTCACTATAAATTATTTTAAACTTATTTAGGAGATATATTTTTTTTATTACATGCTCAAGAAATAAAATCTATGCCGCATAAGCCCCATACTGACTTTTGTGTATGTTGTTGTACACACACACACACACCCTCTTTCTCTCTCTCTCTCTCTCTCTCTCACACACACACACACACACACACACACAGAGAAAGAGAGAAAGAGAGAGAGAGAGAGAGAGGGGAGGGGGGGTAGTAGTCATCTTTTATGTTTGCAAAAACAATAATAACAACAATAAAGACGGTTGTCTAATGTAGTCGTATTCTGTGATCCTCAAATAAGTGTGGACAAGTGCTTCTCAAGATTAATTAATTTATGAAAATAACGTTAGTAAAAAAAAAATTATCGTTATAGATATGGTTACTATTATTGGTGGTATTAAAATCATTCTTGTTATTGTAAGAAAAGAAAAAATAATAAGAAGGAGAGGGAAGACGTGTATGAAGGCGATGATGATGGTGGTGATGATGATGACGATGCAATGCAGTCCAGATGGATAGTTTGTAACTCTAGTGACTACAGCCTGTAATTGGCAACAATAATAAAAAAAAATAACGCTGACATGTGAAAGCAATATTCCTGTAAATAAGGCTTGGGGGCGCCATAGCCTTTAGTGTCCGATAGGCGGCGGTGTAAGACACGCTAGCAAGCGCACTCCTGGAATTCCAGCCCTGGGACACGGTTCCATCTCTATTTTGATTTGCCTGCTAATTGACCTAAATAACGCATCGGGCTGACTGGATATGTGTCCCTCAAGGCAGCCATTCGTGCACTAAAGGCTTAGCGCAAGACATTCCTCCCCTTATTCCAAAGCCATCCTATATCACCCCGCATCCTATGGGACATTATTCCTTCTGCACAGGTCTAGCGCTTTGTGAAGGATTCCAATCGCATCCCTGGGTACCACAAAGAGTTCTCATGGACAGTGTTGAACACGCATTCGCGAAACACAGCCACGGCTGATGGAAGCGTCTCTGTCACACCCCACCGGATGTGTAGAGCGCAAGAATTGCGGGGTGTGTAGCACAAGCGGAGTGACCCCGAGCTATCCTCAAACATACGGAGGATTCGGGAATATGCCGGAGAGAGTGAGCGAGCGACCACCACGAGTCTCGTCATTTTTTATTAAGGACTTACTTCGCTCCAGCAAAAGTGATGAGAAACGAAAAGCAACTGGGAGCAAAGGGTTCTGCAAAGAGTGGAATATTTACGACAATGAAAGTGTCCAGTGCTTTCAAGTTCAAGGCCAAAAGCAGAATCCTAGAATTACGGAGGACTCTCATGCATCTGAATGGACAGCAACATCAAATGGTGACACGAGATACTACGAGAGTAAGTGTGAATTCATTCAAATGCATTTTCCATGATAGTTGACGATGAATGATGCCAGAAAAAATAAAACCGTATCCCAGGCAGGGAATCCATGTATCTTAATTCTACCCGCTTTAGTAAACTAAGTAGCAAAGTAACTATTATCAACACATTTCCCATGAAAACATAAAATGTCTCGAAACTTAATTATAACATGTTGTCACGTTCTTTACCTTAGGCCAAGTAAGGCACGCAGAAATCTCCACAGACCGGTATCCGTTGTCAGAAAACCCGAGTGAGCACGAAGAAACTGAGGGAGATGGAGAGAGTCTTGTCGACGACGGAGAGGACAGCGTCCCAGACATCGCACAAGTAAATAGCGAGACGTCTGGAGCAAAGTCGGGTCGTAAGAAAAAAACACGCACTGTCTTCAGTCGGAGTCAGGTATTCCAACTGGAGTCTACGTTCGATGTGAAACGTTACCTGAGCAGCGACGAGCGCGCAGGGCTCGCGGCTGCTCTCCACCTGACCGAAACGCAGGTGAAGATTTGGTTCCAGAATCGGCGTAACAAGTGGAAGCGACAGGTAGCGGCCGACATGGAGGCCGCTAACCTATGCTACTCGACTCAAAAAGTTTTCAGGGTGCCTGTCCTATACCACGAACACCCATCGCCTGCTGCGCTCAGCCTCGGCGCAACACAGGCGTCGCAGCCTTTGATAGGATTTCCCGTCTGTGTGAATTATTCTCTCTCCTCGCTCACACCTCCCTTCCCGTTTGTAAGGTCACAGATGACAGGTCTCGTGTGACGCCACACTGCCAAAATGCACACTAAAAAAGTGTGTTTATCATATTAGGTACTGAACAAAGTTCAATGACACATTCTTTTTGAGGACGTCCATAACACACCTTCCCAATTGTTTTACACTATACTGAGGGAAATGGGACACGAGAAAGATTTGCCAACACAATGTCTTATACTATATATTATTTTAAACTTATTTAAAGTTTTATAGGTGATTTAATTTTTTTTATTACATGCTCAAGAAATAAAATCTATGCCGCACAAGTCCCGTAATGATTTTGTGTATGTTCTTGTTCACACACACACACACACACACACACTCTTTCTCTCTCTCTCTCTCTCTCTGTCACACACATACACACACACACACACACACTTGGACAATTATTACATTATTATTATTATTATTATTATTATTATTATTATTATTATTACCATGGATCACAGTTGCAGAGGCGATAGTTCTCACTAGTTCCTCACTATTCACTAGTTCCTAAGCGGTTGACTAAAAGGCCACACTTCATGTATAAAAGATAATTGTTTTTGTGTCTTTATTTATAAAATAAAAACAATAAACGTTTAGATGTAGGACTGTCCATGTTATTGCAAAATAATAAAAAATATATTTCTGAACTAGCTGTGGCTACTCTCAAACTGGACACATCAGAATTAGTAGCCTTCCACAGGTTTCTGTAAATTGCTTATTTGAAATCAAAGTGCGCATACTTATCCTGGTGTCGTCTACATATGGCTACTAAATGATGCAAACATTCTAAATGTTCATAAGGCATTTTACACTGAACGGTACTGGGCCGCAGGCTGTAGTCCAAAAACCATGGACCACCGCGCGCCCTCCCCTAAGTCCAAAGGTGCTTCCCGCCCTGAAACGCTGTCTGGCGTCACCCTATCGTTCCTATCTCTCCAATCAAAATCTGCAGAGGCGCGCTCTTCCGGTTCAGTGCCTAACTGTTTGTCAAGACCCGCAGACGCTACGAGCATGGAGCAATGGTGTTAGGCAAACCGAGAGTCGCCTGCTATTCGGCAACAGGGTGGGAAGCTTGAGCGCGCATCGAGGCTGTAGCTATCTGGGAATATGAGCAAAGAAGCCGGGCACTGCAGACCCGCATCGTTGAAATTCACTATCGACAGCATTCTCAATCTCAAGCGCAATGATAAGGATGCGCAGCGCGAAGAGGAACAACAATCACCGGACAGAAAAGAATTTTGGAGGGGTGACATTAGATTCAACTCACAGCCACTGGAGTCTCACAACAGGACACATAATAGAGGTGAGTGCACAATACGTTTGTCTCAGGCTCAGCATCCTTTAACTGTTACTTAGCCAAGTAAATATTGGCTATGCACCTGCACACAGACAGATGGTCGAAATGCACTGATATCTCAATCCTGCTCAACAGAGTCGAGCGGCGAACACTACGGGAAATCTTGTCATGCGTTGCCGGAGGAAAGAGAAGACATTTTGGAGGTGACTGACACGTGCCCCACGGCAGAGGGGACCGGTGGCGAAGATAACCCCGATCCGCAAAAATGCAGCAAAAAGCCCAAAGCACTAGCGAAAAAGAAGACACGCACCATCTTCTCAAAGCGGCAGATCTTTCAATTGGAATCTACCTTTGACATGAAGAGGTACCTTAGTAGCGCGGAGCGGGCTTGTCTGGCCAGCTCCTTACAACTAACTGAGACGCAGGTGAAGATTTGGTTCCAAAACCGAAGGAATAAGCTTAAAAGACAACTATCGACAGACTTCGAAGGAGCGGGCACAGCGGATCTCTTCTCGGACTCTGGGAAGTCCGTGCAATTGCCCACACTATACAAAGAGAACCACATCAGTAATTTACTCGGTGGATGTGTATTACCCGTACCGCTTCCTCTGATGTACTCGGGAAATAGCTCGCCTTACTTTTATTTCTCAAACGCAAGCAAATATATTGGCCTGTTTGATGGAGACGTATAGAAAAACTAAAAATAAAACATGTTTAAGAACAGTTAAAGAGGACAGCGACCGATAGTGGGATTGCGATATCTTTCTCTGGAGGAATTTGACTGTGGTAAAATGCTTTTTAACGTTATCAGTTGATCCTTGATTTATTTTTGGTGCAATGAACAACGCATTATCCTCTTTTGCAGAACCATAAATTAGTCGGCCTCTATTTTGACTATCTCCGCGTGTTCATCTATTGGAATAGGCCTATTCATTCTTCGAAGTTTAACACTCTGTGCTAATGACTGTGAAGGTTTAAAGGAATCAAATAACAAGTAGGCCTATGGACGGGTATACTTAGGCCTAAAATATCACAATACTTTATTACTCATTATTATTATTAGGCTGTTATTATTATTATTATTATTATTGCTGTTGTTATTATATTTAACAGATTTTTTTACACGGAGTTTAGACAGCCAAAGGTTGATGCAACAATTTAGGCACTGATTAAATAAAACAGTGCAGATAAAATGTCCGTGAATATTCAAATATCTTTCTTATCGAAGCATGTTTTCAAAAAATGATCTCTTAACTCTTATCCTACATCTTTAGTACCTTTTTTCAGGATGCCAGGCCGTAGTGCTGGCCAGCTTGTCAGTTAATTTCCCTTTCAGTTATTCCCGTTATCCATACTTTTTTTCTTTCTTTTTTACTCTCTCTTTCTTTTCCTGTTTTTTTCTTTTTTATAATGCACTTTACCTAGCTCCTTTATTTTTCAGACCTCTCTTCTTTTTTTTTTTTAAGACATTGTCATTATTGAATTTCTTGACTTACTATACCCCAGTGTTGATACACAACAAATGCTGAAATAAAATACAAAAAGCAAATCTGTTTGATTCAGGCCTATAGTTCATTTTGTGTAGAGTTAATTATATGCAGTAGATTGGCTGTAAGAAGTAGATGTCACTAGCACAAGCATAATCACTTAACAGAGTACATATTATGAAATATGAATGACAGAACACAGCATTTCTCACCTGAAAAAGACTCACACTGTTAGGAGAAAAGCATGTATTTTTTGGTCTGTGTGTGTTTTAGTGTTTATTACTCTCTGCCATTCTCATTCTTTTAGAGGTTCTGTAGCGTGTATAACACATCAAAGATAATTTAGATCACCAATCGTCTAAACACGTCTCCTAAATATTTTATATTGTGTATACAAATTATTTTCTCTCTCAATGTTTTCTAGTGTTTTTTATATTCTTGCTTATTCTCTCTCTCTCTCTCTCTCTCTCTCTCTCTCTCGCTCTCTTTCTATGTTTTCTCCGTATTTTGCATAATGCAGCCTCATGTAGCTATGATTTAATGGCTTCTGTGTGTGTGTATGTTTTCCCTCATTGAATGCAAAAACTGAATGTTTTCAGAGGTGTGTATTTTGTTGTGTGTGTGTGTGTGTTTCATGCATGTATAGAGTATGCATATACATTTCCTTTATCCCATACTGTACATTTCTATATCTCTATATCTTTCGATTAATCTATTATGATCTATATATATTTCCTATAATCCATACAGTAAATTGTTGTTGTCTCTCTGCCTTAGTGCGGACGGCTGTGTTTCCAGAGATTGCTCCTAAAGGGACGCATGCGTTAGCTAGCCATCCCCAACCCCACCCCCATCCCCCTGCGTCTTTCTGGGTCACTTCCTCCATCATGGCTCTAACCTCCACCCTGTCACCGACATTCAGGCTCAGGCCCTGGCTAACGCTAACCTGTGCACTCAGGCACTGTGTCTGCCAGGGAAACTGCTGTTTGCTTTGCTAATGTGGCCCTGATTCCCCCCATAATGAAAGGGCAGAGAGCAGGGCACGGACGGCTCGGTGCTCTCCCACGCCCGGGCTGGCGAGCCGGGAGCTGAGGCTGGAGACGGCAGGGAGGAGCGAGGGGGGGATGGACGGGGATACGCACACACGGAAGAACAGGTCAAGCGAAAAACAACCAAGACGCCACTGCTATGCAAACTGAAGATGTGAAGATGTCAAATGCAATATGTTTCTCTACATTCAAATTCCACCCATAGGTCCATGCTGAGAGAATGTATACTAACTATGCATGTTAGATAGCCCCTGTGATTCAAATGCTATTTTGAGCAATCATGAAGCCTCTGACATGTCTCTCAAAAGCTTTTTGGGTCAGGGCATTTATAGTAATGTGTACTGTTTCTAGTTAATAGTAAAAAAACACCTTTTCTAAATGCCTAAATTAATAGATTGTCAATAGCTTCTATTATCAGAGGATAAATATCAACCTCAGTAGATGGATGTAAAATACATTTAATTTAAATATAAAACATATACATGATCATAAAGAATGTTAGGTGGACTGTGTGGTAAATCATTTATTTATTTTACAACACTGACAAATGACAAAAGTGTTTGATTGATTGTGTGTTAGGTGCAGCTATGTTACCCGACAAACTATATTTCTAATTTTCCTGAGTTTTTTTGTGAGGGTACTACTGTTGATTTTGCATAACGGGAAACCCGGGATTTGTTTTTACTTTAATGACGATGATGATGATGATGATGATAATAATCGTAACGCTGCATTCAACACCCACCGCACCCTTGAGGTAAAAGAGCAACTGATATTCTCAGCTACATTTCTCTAACATCATTTCTTAATCACTAAATCATTTCATCATACGAATCAATATGCTGAAATCTGTTAAAATAAGTGATACGAAACACAGAATAATAATTATAATATTTCTTTAAAAGCAATGCCACATAAAAACGCAAGTTCTGTTTACTCATCGAACACATTAGTGTGAAAGCCAGTGGCCCAGTGTTCAAATGGTAATGCAATAGCAATGTAATGGGATGTGATGTAGTGTGAGCCATTATCGACTGGGAATATAGTTTCACTGGACTGTACAACACTGATTTTATGACATAATCCAGACCATGTATTACATGTGGCAGGACCAGATTAACCGCCACCCCCCATACAGCACACCAACACACACATCTCAACTCCCTCTCCTCGTTCACACACATCACAACACCCTCTTTCTCTCCCCTCCTCCCTCTCTCTCTGTCCTCCTCCCTCCCTCTCCCTCTCTCTCTCCCCTCCTCCCTCTCTCTCTCTCCATGATGGTACCCCCTAGCACACCAACACACACATCTCAACTCCCTCTCTTTCTCTCTCTCTCTCTCTCCTCCCCTCTCCCTCTTCGCGATACCCCACCTAGCACACCAACACACACATCTCAACTCCCTCTCTCTTCCTCCATCTCTCCACGATGCCACCCCTCCAGCACACCAACACACACACACACAACTGCTCCCTCTCTCTCTCTCTGCGTTGCCACCCTGTTGATCTGGGCCATGCTTTAGCCAGTGAGGGAGAGCCAGAGAGAGCTCCAGCTCTGTGGAAGCCCAGGGTCCAGATGCCTTGCGGGCGGCTGCAGATGCCAAATGACTGTCTGCCTGTCCACCGGGGGAGCCGTCTCCTCCGTCACGACCTTTATCTAACGAGACGGGCATCACGGAGAGCCCTCATCGTCCGCGACGGCCTCTCACCTACGCCAGATCACGCTGTAACCAATCTGATGGAGGCCCCCATCCACCCCTGCAGCCTGGCCCAAAGCTGTAAATAGGATCGCTGGCTGTGTTTACCAAACTGGCCGTGTGTGAGCGATGAGTGAGAAGGGATTGTTGTGCAGGGGTAATCCCTGCAGTAATGCAACACCATGAGCTCCGCCACTGATTGGTTAATCTCTCTGGGCACTTGATAGAC
>JAGFZM010004691.1:5566-17806 GCA_017657215.1 Limnothrissa miodon | reverse complement strand
TGGGTTGCCCATGCATCTTTAGCATGTTAGATCTCTCTCTCTGAGGCTTTGGGTTGCCCATGCATCTTTAGCATGTTAGCTCTCCCCTTCTGAGGCGTCGGGCTGCATGGGCGTGTTGGCGGAGGAATTCTATTGCATCCTGAGGATCAGTGTTGGTCAAGGAAAGAGACCGAGCCAGTAGGCTACAGGTTTCATGGTTTAGACTGAATAGAAATTTCTAGGTCAAAACAGTGAGAAGGGTTGACTTTGATATGGGGGGAATGTGTGTGTGTATTTGACGGAATAAAACTGACCTGCTGCATCTCCCAACGTGGACCTTCACTAGGAAGCAGTCGAGGGCCTTCAGAGACTGCAGTTATTGGGGACTGATCTGGTCCATCTCAGTTACAGCACTACAGTCGAAGATATTCCTGTTCCTAAAATTCTGTACTGTGTCCCGTTTTTCCACTTCCATATTCTATGTTGCGTCTCTAAGGCCCTAGACACGGGGACGCAACATAGTTGAAAGCATGTATTTGCTCTACAGTGCACTGGGAATGGTCATTTTAATGACAAGAAATCTAAATGAAATTGTTGTGCATGTAATCACAGCATTCATGTTGCATGTTTTATGATGATACTGTTTTATGGCAATTAAAGACACCCACATCCGCTTCAAATGAGTCTTTCCCTACCTCTGCTGTGTTGTGACATGGCTGCTTTAAAAACCAAATCATCTGTGCTTCGTTTGAGTGCGCATCCTTGATTCTGAGGGCAAATTACAACCTAGAGTTATTAGCCTTCGGAGTCTGTCTGTATGTGCGCTTGAGTTTAAAGGCCAACTCGCATAAGAATTAGAGAGAAGCCGCATGCTGCCATACTGCCTCAAAGCCCCCCCAAACACCTCCGCCTGCGCTTTGTGCATTAACACGCCCACTTGACAGGGGGTCCTCTCGTATCTTCATCAAAGCACCAGGCTGCCATGTGAACCTTATGAGCCGTGACAGGCTTTGATTGCAGCACTTTCATTCTAAGCTCTAAGGTGTAGGGCACAATTTGGCTTAATTTAGCCTGATTGGCCCAATAATATAGCCAAGTTATGTGTGGAGGCCTTTCATAATGCCCCCTGACACAGCACAAGTGCCTGCCTGTCCCCCTCACTCTCTCACCCCTCCAACCTCAAACTCTCACAACACAAATCACCAACACGCGCCAGCACATCCCATAATGTGGTTAGGGCATGCAGCTGGGCATGACGTCAGTGAAACAGACACTGATCTATCATGGCTGCCCGTGTCAGATGGCATCGCTTGTCTGTGCCCACTCCACCGCCACAGGTCAGACCCGCTGGCCCGCCAGACCACCCCGTCGCTCTCGCTCTCCGCTCCGTCTCCTGACGTGACGACTTCTGTGTCGCACCGCGCTGCTGTTTTGGGTCTGAAGCAGTTATGATGGCGGCAGAGAGGCAGGCAGGCTCTCTCGCTGTTCAGACAGACGCCGATGCCAAACTATAACGCTCCGCTCCGCCCTGCCCTAGTCCGATGAGCTTTTAGTTTGAATGTGAGTCGCTGCCGATGCTTCAGAAGTCACATCTTCCGGCACCTGTTAGTAAGGACAAGCCCTACAGCTAAACACACATCAGGGACAGGTCCAGGTGACGGAGTAACATCCACCCAAACTCAAACACACACGCACACACACACACACCGGTAAACACAAATCCCCAGACACAACCACACACACACAGACACACTTAGCTCCAGATTTGAGACACAAAGACACCAACTCACACACATTATATCCCAGAAATCCCCCTCTCCCACCTCATGTATAAACTCCCACACACACACTCTTAAATCTTCAGGAACAAATTAAAACAGTCCCAACATACACACAGAGGCACTTATTTAGAAGCTCACTGATATGCGCATGCATACACACACGTACACACACAGATAAAGTGTAAAAATGTTGACGCTGTAGCTATGGAGCTCGAACTGAGCATCTGTGCACTCAGTGATGCGTCCATATACACTCACACTCACTCACACACACACACTCACGCTTACACAAACACACTCACTGATGCGTCCCCAGTCTGCCACTTGACAGCTAAAGTAGCTGAGACTTACCCGGGAAATGTTCCCAGAACCCTCAGGCCATTTCTTTACTCTCCCTCCCCCTTCTACACACACACACACACACGCATACAGGCACATGCACACATAGAATCTCATGAACGTGAATGGCGCACACACACACAGACACACACACTCACTCATAACCCTGCGGCACTGCTCTGCTGCGACTTTTAAGTGTTTCATCTGAGTAGCGCAGTGGTAATATGCATTAAGATCAGGAACACTTCCTTCCAGTGCACTTTATGTTTTATTCTGGCCCTAATTTGGCCACGTCTAGACGAGGCTGTGCTGGAAATAGCTCTCACATGCCATTGCTGTGGGCACACACACACACACACACACACACACAGAACCAGACCAAGTGCCTGTGTTTTCGGAGGTCCATTATTTCAGACTAAAACAAATCTGAAAATCTGCACAATCGGACCTCTATTCTTCCCCCAGTGTGACAAATAAAGGAGTTAAATCAATGCAAGATGCATTCAATGGTAAGGCCAACAGGCACTTAACAAAGCTTATGTTTGCACTAAGGACACTGCATTGTATTCTTTCATATGGTAGTCTAAGGGACTAGTTTTGCAACTGAGCTAAAATACAAAAATGTGTGTATTTATAGTACAAAGCGTTGAAATTCCCCTCTTTTGTCATTATAGTGTTTCATACATATATACATATACAAATATACATATTTGCCAACTTTCAACAATACTGATACAGCTGTAAGAGGCTGCCCAGTTTCTCTCCCAACCACAAAAAAAATATCATAACCTTTTTGTAAATTTGTATAATTTATTGCCTTTTTTTTAAATTCTTGTATAATTTGTTGCCTGTATATAATGTTGATAGTTGCGTATGTATATTGTCTTGTATATTGTCTATTGTCTTGATGCCCATCACTTATTGCACTGTGTGTATGTATACTGATGGATGTCCTTGTTCCATGTCTAGAGAGTATAACACCTACCGGAGTCAAATTCCTTGTATATGCAAGTAGACTTGGCCAATAAAACTGATTCTGATTCTGATACAGTAGGGTAATCAAGGTGGGATGTAAATTTCTCTCCAGGTTAAGAGATCTAGAGTTGGTTTCTCAATAGATATGTGTCAATAAGCTTTCAGTTAGATAACTTACAGATGTGTGTTTGAAGGTGATCAACAGCACGGGACAATGGTTCAGAGAGTGTCTATGGGAACAGCACATGGGAACTGTACGTATCATATCACAACGGACATATTCATTTCAGACTTCGGCTCAGCTACACTGTAAAAAAAAATACACACTTTCAACTAGCAAAAGTTAGTGTCTGGGTTGCCTAACAATTTTCAGTTGACCAAACTTGAGATAAGGAGTTGTGGATCAGCATTAACTCATTCAACTCATTATCTCGCTTAGTCAAATGAAAATATTTAGGCAGCCTGGACACAAACTTTTGTTAGTTGAAAGTGTGTATTATTATTATTTTTTAATGTAGCTGAGCTGAAGTCTGAGATGAAAATGTCTGCTGTGTATGATACGTTCCCATACGGCTTGTCTGGGAAAATTGTTGTAGGTGTTTCATCTACTTTCGTTTTGGACTTTTGAACCCTGGAGGACATGAGTGCGGAGACGAGAACAATGAGCTTTGTCGTCTTCTTGTCTCAGCCTGTCAGCATTTCAAAGAGAGGAGATAGATGTTATCAGACCTGTAGGTGTGCGTCTGACACGGAAACAGAAGCGTCAGCATTCAAGAGGAAGTTCACGATGACAGCCGAGAAGGATACTTCAGTCTTGGTGTTGACACAATTGTTACAAATTCCACCCACAAGCTTTCTCAGGTTATGTTAAAAAAAAAAATTCATTGTTGAATTGCAATCCCAGGCTACAGCAATTCCTTTTTGCAAATCATATAATATGACAATTTAAAATGACCTCCGAAGAAACACATTCTATAATTTCAAGCCTTTTTACATGATAAGCACATCATATCATGCTAATTGTGCCAATCTAACCACTGAGTTTAGCACAAATGTATTGCCGTAGTGTGCTTAAGTCAAGGATATGGTCGTTATCTGAGGGCCTCAGAAGTGTACTGAATTGAAGCGACACCATGGTAATATTTTGTTACTACTTTTAATCTCTTTTTTTATTAGGCTGTTTGTTTTGGTATCATCAGATACATGTTGTTAGCATAATACAGAACTGTTTACCTTAATAAGTATCAGACAGCTGCAGTGTCTGGGTAGGTGAATGGTTAATACTTTAGAAAAGTAATTCTGTATTGTGTTTCAATTAGTTAGTGTTAGTTGTGAGATTCACAATTTATTATCTCAAGTTTGGTCAACTGAAAATAGTTAGGCAGCCCGAACACTTACTTCTGTTAGTTTTTTTTTTTAACATCACTTAACATTACCTGACTCATAATGACTTGTTGGTCACCAAAAGACACCTGCAATCCGCATCCAACAATTCAGATAATGCATGTAGAGTAGTAGAGTGACTTCACCCAAAGCCCAAAGCTGCTTATAATAAGTGGAACTGGCACCCCAGACCTGGAGGGCTCAATGGCACTGCTACAGTATGCTCATCTGTTTGTTGGTAAATAACTATTTGTAAATGTTTTTCTTTATTTTGTTGTGTTCTCCTATGCACAGTGCAGTATACATCCTGAATGTCTGGTGAGAACAGCACAGATGTAAATCCACCCTTCATGTGATTACTATAATATTGTATTTATTATAGTTTTATAAGTTATTGACTTCAATAGATAATGGACATTATAGTATGGACTAAAAGTTGCAAAAATAATGCTGGCTTAACTGAATTGAGTCTACGTTCCTGTTTTTGACACTCTTTCAGCAACTAATGCACCCGAGAACTCTACGAACGCTTCCGAGACATTTGGAGACCTCATAGTTTCAACAAAGCAAGTGTGAACATTGTTCCAGGTGCATGGGAAATGTTCATGCAGAAAATACTTTTTATTTTTACAGTATCTTTGTAGTATTTTGTATGAATGCAGATTATTTTAAATTCAATACAATATAGTAATAAATTAATAATGTAGTTTACTGCAGTAATACTATAAAAAAATGCAGAGATAATGTTCCACCATGGATTCAAGTGGTGCTACATTAAGATAACAATAAATAAGACATTGGGACAGGCTATGTATGGTGTATACAGGCTAAAATTCTGTGGGCTAAAAGTGTACTTAGAAGGCTACATTAAGTTAAGCTACATCTACTGCACCTTATAAATATACAATATATAAAGTGTGTCAAGACAAAGACAATACACAGTAGTTGGAGTAGTTGGAGTCACACACATATTATTTCAGCAGGGCCCTATTTATTTTCTGTCCTTTATTAACTTTTTATTCTTTTTAACGTTTTACTCTGTCCTTTAATCTTGTTTGTTTGTTTTCTTACTTTATTTTATCCACAGTTTTTATTTTTATCTTTGTAAAGCACATTGAACTGCCCACTTTGTGTATGAAATGCGCTATATAAATAAACTTGCCTTGCCTTATCAAAAATACTCTGATTTACAACGCAGATGATGGTCAATTACGGGTCTGGAGAGTGAGGGGACCCCAGGAGCTAAATGTGACCCAAAGTTGAGACTGACAGCATTTGTAGGATAGTTTGGACAGCATGCTGTTAATGCTAGTGGAGTGTGAGGGAGGATGCGGGCATGTACTTCCTGTTCCAGGTTATATAAGAGCAGGCATGGTCGTGTCATAAGGGCTGGAACAGAGGCAGCCTGGGGCAGCCGTATCTAATTGAATTGAATTTACTTCAGCAAGTAATTACAGAGGCGAAGGCGAGGCTAGAAGTGGCCGGCTTTCTCTACTGTGTTCTGCCCTAGCAAGGGAGTATGGGCACTCTATGCAAATAAGAGTCCATTACAATAGCACTGTAAGGGCTGCCTGACGAGATCAAGTCAAAAATGAGCACACACACACACACACACACACACACACACACTCAACAACGCCATATATATATATATATATATATATACACAGTATATATACACACACACATACACACACAATGCCTATAGGCTACTCTTGGTCTCATGAACACATTCATAAAACACACACACACACGCATAAGCCCTTACTGTTTCTCACAGTCGGCACATCTGTTGTAGATTTACACATCTATATGTATCTCTGACATGCTAAGCAATAGTGATCCTTTCTACACTTCTGAAGGACATAACACATGACACAATCACTGCAATCCTTTGCCAGTGCATACCTATGCTTGGGCTGAATGACCTCTGTGTTAAGGTGAAAATTCTAAATGTGTGTAAAAGACAATGTGTGTGTAGTACTTCATCTCAGATGCAGAGATTTTGTCCCCATAAGCTCTCAGGCAAATGATGTCATTGTGATGTTTATTTATTCATTGGGCATTTTATTCAGATGCCCAAAGAGACTGTTGTTGACTGTCTGGATACAGCTATGAATCAGTGACCGTATTTAGGACAGTAACTACGGGACGGGCAAATTAACATAAAAACATAGACCGCTTAGCTTCTGGGTGAGCATCTAAAAAAGGGATGCAAATGACTTCTGTGAATGAATTCACTGAACAGTCTTATCATTTTTATTATAGCACTAGAGGGCTCTGTGTGTGCGTGTGTGGTGAGTGTGTGTGTGTGTGTGTTGAGTGTGTGAAATGCGAACTGAAAGACTAAGTAGTTCAGCCACAGTACCAGAGGGGTCTTCTGTGTGTGTGTGTGTGTGTGTGTGTGTGTGTGAGGGGTCCTCTGTGGCACCACTTTGAGGGAGCGCCATCTGGGACTGACAGGAAGTGATGGAAGAGGCATCTCTAGGAAAACGCGGCAGATACCTCCAGCAAAATAGACCATTAGCAGTACACTATAGACAACACTGTCCAAAAGGCTTAAACACGCCATTGTAATTATTAGGGCCGCCACTAGTGTAGCACAGTCATATAGGCTCATTGTTTGTTTCTTCACTAATTTTGTGTTGAAGAGACCCAGGACAGTAAAAGACAGGGTCATAAAACCTGGTGGGGAAGTAGTCCCATCCAGATGATACAGAATAGAATAAAGGGTTTCGATACATAGATACAAGAAAACTTGCATTACAAAAATGTTGCCTTGTAAATAATGTAAATGTAAATAATCAGCTGAGTAAGTATTGTGGGGATATCTATTAGTTAAATGTTGTACCCTGTTCAGCTGTAATTAAACCCCTCAAAAAGTATAGCAGCGAAAAACACTTTCAACTTTATTTTGCCCAACAGCTTATTGAGAGTTACAAGAGGTAGGAGAAGAGGTTAATGTCATGACTTTCAAAATGCCTCTTTTTAGTAGACCAGACTGTACATTGGCAAAGTCTAGAATGCTTTATAAACTATCATTGGCCTTCTAGACTCCGGGGATATTATGTTGAGGAGAGAATACAGGAATAAACTAGTTCAGACTTCAGGCATGTGTAAACTGTCTGTATGCGTGTTGACATGTTAGTATAACTCACTGGGGCAACAGCTGAAAGCCCTGAAAGGCTTCAAAAGATGTGCCAAGACAAAGAACCGACATTCAGGTTTTTCAGATGGCATGTGAAGCAACAAGCAGCAGCCACATTATGCGTCGCTCCACGGACTAGTTAAGGAACATTAAAAGAGCAGTTAGCCACACTAATCAGAAACATCTCCTGTCAAATTCACTGCATATCTCTTTACAATCCTACGAGTGTTGGTTGTGTGTTGTGGGTGTTTTGTGCGTTTTGTGAGTACAATGCTGAAATGCTAAAAAAAACGTACACAGTCCTGGCTTCAATTTGGGAACAGACCATTTCAGAGTTGGTTCCAATCAGAGTAAAAATAAATAAATAAGTAAATAAATAAATGAGCAACCTTCACTGCCTACAGAGCACAGTCTCGTCTTGGATACGGTGCCGATACTGGCCTGAGTTATGGTTCAAGACGGCTCCATTCCAAAGTCATTTCCGACCTGAATAACACGATGTTCACATCGAGTACTTTTCTTCCCCATCCCTTTCCCCGTACAAGCCTCAGGGCTCTGCTGGCATGGCACCCACTATCCGTCAGCTCAGCCTGCCGCCACCACAGAGAGGACATTCCAGGAGATTATGTTTCCCCTTCATTCCATGTTTCTCACCAGCTACATCATCATCAGATAGCGAGCTGGACAAACAGAAAGTGTCTTAAAGCACACCTGCAGTACTATAGCTTACTAAGGCCTTGTGAGCATGCCTGCCCCTTGCATGTGAGCTTTGGATGGAAAAAAAGAAGTGGAAAAAAAGGTAGTCACCTCACCCAGCCTGGAAGCCTGGAAGTCACTAGAAAGCGTCAAAGGCAAATCTTACAGGTCTTGTGTGTTAGATTTGATTACATACGGTGGTAAAATAACAGATGCAAACCAGTCCTATGTTCCTTTTGTTTAGGTCAGATATGTTAACACTTGCTATTGTAACAGTCCTTTATGCTGTATGGTTTTGGTTTAATGTAAAAAATGTGTTCAAATGTTCAAACGTGTTAGTGTGTGGCTAGGTATTAGAGTTAGGTGTTGAAGAGAGAACTGATCAAAGCTGCATAAAAAAGTAACTGTAACTGAATAAAACATTAATCTATCCATATTATTTAATGGTTTCCATATTATTGTTTTCCAGTGAATGGTTTCTATAGAATAGAAGTTCTATTGGAATCCTTAGGCAGCCCCAGAAGCTTGTTTAAACACTTGTATGTGTGTGTGTGTGTGTTTGTGAGAGAGAGAGAGAAAATTGTGTGTGTGTGTGAGAGAGAGATAGAGAAAGAAAGAGTGTGTGTGTGTGCTTATCTGTGTGTTTTTTTGTGTGTGTTTTGAGTGTGTGTGTGTGTGTGTCTATCCCTTCCGTTCCCGCTCTGATCCTGGACATAGCTGAGTGGGTACGCTGGTGTGTGTGTGTTTGTGTGAGAGAGAGTATCTGCTCTGATCCTGGCCATAGCTGAGTGGGTACGCTTGTGTGTGTGTTTGTGTGTGAGAGAGTGGGTACGCTTGTGTTTTGGAGGGGGAAAAGTGTAAACAAACTGAGCCCACGGGGACGTCCGGAGACAAAGGCTACGCGCTGGCCCATGAGCCCCTGGATGGGAGCATTAGTCTCAGGGTCAAGGCCACAGTCACGGGTCCATTCAGGGCCCTGACCCCAGACCACCACAGCCCTGGAACACCACATCAAATAAAACAATACGGCAGTGACACTGAGCTTCACCACCAGAGACCACCATCACTCCGGCGGCTCAGGAACGAGTGGACAGGGGGGATACACTCTTTCTTTCTCACACTCTTCTTTCTTACTCACGTCCTCTTAAGATCCGAGACGTTAGCCAGTGATTTGCGTTTCGATTTTTTAGCGCACCTCAACCAGAGACGGGAGAGGAGGAAGTGAACGTAAAAGAGGAAAACAAGACGTCTGGGTGTCATTAGGGAGGAATTACCTTAACCCCTGTTAGCCCTGCTTTGTTCTAGTCCAGGAGCTTTCCACAAGGACAATCTGGGGTTTGTGTGGACTCACGGTTGACTAGGCGCATTCTCTCTGCTTGAAGAGTTCTGCCGGGGCTAGCCCAGGCTCCATAACAAAAAGCCCAGCTTATTATCGCCTGCTGAAGCAGTTGTCCGCACATGTATAAATCCAGTAATTGCTGCCGCTGAACAAGCAGACTGAATTGGAGATGACACTGAACCATTATTGGGAAATCAAATGCTGTTTTTGCAATTACGTTGGTTTGGCTGAGCACAGTGAATCGCCCCCCTTTGATTCTCGTAGAAAAGTTAATCTGTCCACAAGCGCACTCTGCTGAAGCCAGTGTGGACACAGACAGTCTGCCAGGGGCCAACAGGGTGCAGGATGGATCTGGCTCAGATTCGGTCTACTTTAGGCCCAGATCCGGCCCACTTTAGGCCCGAATCACCACAGATCAGCACTGGGTCGGAACCAGCTCTTCCCAATCCAATCAGGCCTCGGAAATGGAAAATTGAGTTGCGTTGTAATCTCGTTGTTTGCTTATTGGTGCTCTTTGTTCAGACAGACAGACAGACACACAGATACTTTATTGATCCCAAAGGGGAAATTCAAGGTCCCAGCAGCTTAAAAAAATCATACACAACATATGCTACGGTGTACACAGGATGATAAGAAGCAGATCAACAAAACAACATGACTAGATCACCATTACTAAAAAGAACAACAGAATACCAATACTAAGGGTAGAGATATGCATGAATGTACTGTGGTCCAGTATGAGGTGTGTGTCAAGGTAGTAGTGCAAATGAGTCCAGTAGTGCAACAGTGCAAGGTTAAAACCAGCAATAAATATGTGCAGTTGTTCTATTGTTATTTATAAGTCCTATCCGCAGTATAAAGTGGGATGAGAGAATGTTCCACAATGGATCCAAGTGGTGCTACATTAAGATAACAATATAAGACTTTGGGACCGGGTTGTTGTGAAGCGCTATGAGACATGGCTTTTGTAGAATGCGCAATACAAATATAATTTAACTGAATTGAATGGTCAGACTTGGGAACTGTTAAAAGGGTTTTAGTGTTCCAGTCAGACTTTAGAATAGAGGGAGACAGGATCCTGAAACCCCAAAACATTGAGATGATGTTTAGCTCTAGCCAATCAAACGATCCAGGAGGTTTAGCTCCAGTTGAATCTGAGGATACTGGGAGTGTGTTTCAGCGCCACCCAATCATAAGTCAAAGTAGAGGGAGGAAGGTTGCGCACTAGCCAATCAGACACCAGAATACTGAGGGAGGGGCTCAGATCTAACCAATCTGTTTTCAGAACTGTACGAGATGGAAAGCTGCAGACAAAAAGCTAGGTGGGTGTAGGGCGGTGTAGTAGTGGACGGACGGAAAGCTTAGGATGACATTTGCCAAACCAACTCATTGGACTACAGAAAACACTATACTATGAACTTATTTACCCACAACGTACAAAACAATCATGAAAACCACTAGAAATACAAGCCCAGCACACACACAGACACACACACACAGACACACACACACACACGTACGTCAGAATCTGAGCTGTGGATGAACGGCTGTGAGTAGTCTCTGGGCTAGCAGTGTGTGTCTGGAGTGCTGGTGAGAGAGGGAGAGAGGAGAAGAGTGTGAGTAGTCTAGTCTCTGTGCTGGTGAGAGAGGGAGAGAGGAGAAGAGTGTGAGTAGTCTAGTCTCTGTGCTGGTGAGAGAGGAGAGGAGTGTGAGTAGTCTAGTCTCTGTGCTGGTGAGAGGAGAGGAGTGTGAGTAGTCTAGTCTCTGTGCTGGCAGTGTATGGCTGGTGTGCTGGTGAGAGAAGTGTGCTGGTGAGAGAAATGTGCTGGTGAGAGACAGAGTTAGAGGAGTATGGAGAGTTAGAGGAGTATGGAGAGGAGTATGGAGAGTTAGAGAGGAGTATGGAGAGGAGTATGGAGAGTTAGAGAGGAGTATGGAGAGTTAGAGGAGTATGGAGAGTTAGAGGAGTATGGGGAGTTAGAGGAGTATGGAGAGTTAGAGGAGTATGGGGAGTTAGAGGAGTATGGAGAGTTAGAGAAGTATGGGGAGTTAGAGGAGTATGGAGAGTTGGAGGAGTGTGGAGAGTTAGAGGAGTATGGAGAGTTGGAGGAGTATGGAGAGTTGGAGGAGTATGGAAGGGAAAGTCCAGTCAAGTGAAAAGAAACACAAGCAGCAATCAGCTGCCTCATGAGCAGGCAGCACTAATCTAACATGGCAGCCAGGGGCCACAACCCAGCACACAGCACCCAGGTCCTCCGAGACTCCCTCCCTCCCTCCACTCCTCCTCTCTCCCTCCACTCCTCCTCCTCCTCTCTCTCTCTCTCCCTCCACTCCTCCTCTTCCCTCCCTCCACTCCTACTCTCTCCTTCTACTCCACTCCTCCTCTGTCCCTCCACTCTCCCTCTCTCACTCCCTCCACACCTCCTCTGTCCCTCTACTCCTCCTCTGTCCTCCACACCTCCTCTCCCTCCACACTCCATCCCTCTCCTCCTCCCTCCCTCCACACCTCCTCTCTCAATCTACTCCACTCCTCCTCTCTCCCTCCCTCTACTCCTCCTCTCTCCCCAACTCCACTCCTGGGGTAAATGGGGGGGGGGGGG
>JAGFZM010004690.1:0-13058 GCA_017657215.1 Limnothrissa miodon | reverse complement strand
TAAAACAACATTCACAAGCCTCCAGAACGCAACTTAATTGTTTTATAATTAGAGTTTGTGCCGATTTGAAAAGTGTCACCACCACTTGTTAATGACTGCTAAAAAACTCAATATCTTGGTTTTGAAATGTGGCCTAAATAACATTTGAATTGAATAGCCATGCCATAGGCTATGTCTCCCAGCAGTCACACTAGCACAGGGCTGTTGATCAGATGTGGATGTCATTGAAGCGGAATTGAAAGTGTTTTCGTGGGGTGGGGAGGGCACTGTGCATGCATGTGTGTACATGTGAAATGTGTGTTTGTATGAGTGGGATTTACATAACTTAGTGTGGAGATAATGTGTGTGTGTGCTGGTGCAAATTTGAGTGAATGTGTACTTTTTGCATGTGTCTGTGTCTGTGTGTGACATTTGTGCAAGGGGACTTGAGGGGACAGGGCTATGTGTGTGTTGGAGTTGAGTGTATGTGTGTGTCTTTGTGTGTGTCGCTAAGTGTTTTTGGAGGGGTGGGGTAATAGGTGTAAGTACTGTATGTGTGCGCAGCTGACTCATCAGATTCATTCAAGCAAATATCAGTGTTTAGGATTGTCATGGCAACACATCAACAACAACAGAGATCTGTCTGTGCAGACGAGGGTAAGTCCATTAAAACCTCGTCCCAATCACAAGAACCCAAGTCAAGCCAGCTAGTCAGCCGGTGCCATATGCACCCACTTAGAGCTATCAATGCAACACTAGTACAAGGGGATAGCTAATACACTTTATTGACTTCCTGCCAAGTGTGTCCACAAAGAACTCAGCGCCTGGTTACAGATGGAGCCGTGGGTGAGCCATATACCGTAATCCAGGGCTGGTCTACATTTGAATAAAAGCTCAAAACCTCCACAACTGTCAGCAGGTTCCTCATGTTCGTCCAGCGCAGACCTTCAGCCCATGTGTTTCCATTCAGAGCCCATAATATCTTATTTTTCACTACATTGTATGAAATCAAAGATCCTTTTCACTGCGAACGGGACAGCGGTCTGCTTGGACAATGCATTTATCTGTGTCAAGGCGCATGATGAATTTGTATGAAACGCACCGTGTTGGGTAACGCGCGGTGTTGTTCAAAACAGACAAACGCGGCAGCGTGTGTCCAATGAAAATAAGATTTGCCATCAGAGATTAGGATCAGAGTACGCTGTAGCCTACCTGCAACAAACATCCATGGGGAAGGATTTTATGGGGTCAGGGCAAATGAGAAAAATATACTAATACCACAGTAAAACAGGCCTACAGAAAACTAAAGTGTGTGAAGATCCCCGGCCTCTAGGTGCGCCATTGCACAGACGGGCCAGTCAGTTATAGAGTTTCCATGGGAACAGAACTATATCAGAAAGGCCGGGCTATTTTCTATACTGTACACACAGAAATCATAAAAGGTAAGAATCTGTGTATTTACAAATCACAATTACAAATAAATGTATCTAATAATTAATATTAACATGAATTACATTGGACGATTAAAAGAAAATAATACAACACTGAACCAAAGTATTAAATACACTCACAAAATATCATGTCCATTCATGTATCATTTATAACCATGTAATTACAAAACCGTTGTGGTTTCATGACTTGAAATTGTGGCTAATTTAGCGGGAAACAGCTGTGTTACAGAGGGGGGAGATTGATTGAGCGGGGTAATGCTAATGTACATTAGGCTAATTGTGTCCCGAGGGTTGATCAGGGTCTGCTAATCGTTTGATTGCTTTACAGGTTATGGCATCAGCTCACTGGGACTCCGACACAAATGTGGGCCTCAGCTGTGGAGATGTCCTTAAATGAACCATTTTTGTTTGTTAATATGTTGTTACTGCCCCACATAGTAGCATACACTGTAAAAAAAAAAAAAAAATAAAAAAAACATAAAATTTTAAAGCAACTTCAACTAAAAAGTTAAATCCCTATAGGTTTTTAAAAAACAAATGTCATTTTTTTGTGTGTTGTGTAAATTCCAAATTTCTGTGCATCAAACCAGCCATTTCCCTTAAAATGCATGTGACAAGTCTAGGCTTTGCATGGCTTTATAAGTAAGTGATACTTTGTTCCAGATTATATTGCACTCATACAAATAAACATACCCACACTTCTACAAAACACATATGTTAAAATAATAAAATAATTAATTGATTAAAAATAATAAATATAATTTCAAATAATAAATAGAACTTTGCATCCCATATGGACTAAGATCAATATGGAGCCTGTTCAAAAGATGTTTTGGGTCCAACACTGGGGAATGTCTGTCCACTCCCCCACTCTCCACTGGCCATTTGGCGCCTGGCCGGGTGTGGGCATGTGGACTTGGACCCTGCAGGTCAAAGGTCAGGGTCATGGTGGTTCTTCCCCCAGGAGGTCGTGGCAGGTGAGGAGGGGGGTTCAAGGTCCGTCGCTGCCAAAGATGGTAAGTCCAGATGTCAGGCCTCCTGTTCATATGCGATGGCAGCAGTGATGGTGGTTAGTGAAGATGATGATATGATGATGATGAAATGATGATGTGATGATGAAGATGATGATAGGATGATGTTGAATCAATAGAAAGCAAAGTGTCAAAACTGCTATACAAACACAAAGGTATGAAGATAAGGAGAAATCACTACCAAAAGACATGGACATAAGGATAAATCACTACCAAAAGGAATGGAGATAAGGACAAATCACTACCAAGAGATATGGAGATAACAAGAAATCACTGTCAAAAGTAGGGGTTTATGGTTGTGTGGTTGTAAAGCGGATTTATCACTTTTTTTGACAGCAGGTTTTACCAGAAAATTGTTTTCCTGTGTAATCCTTTCAGACTTGTGCTGCTGAAGCATAGGATTAGGTTTAGGTAGACAGGTACTGTCCTATTAAGTCATTCAAAAAGCTAATTCAAGAACTTTAACTTTGGACTGGGCAAGTTCTTGTTTTTGCTTGAACCTTCACGGTAAAATTTTGCGGAAGATTTTAGTGATCTTTTTTAGGAATATCCAAAAGCACAAAAAATCACAAATTGCTGAATAAGGGAAGCCTTCTAGTACCGTCACCCTGATTCTCACAAGGCCACTCTATTATAAGCTTTAGAGTAGTCAGAGTTACAATTATTTAAAATATGCAGTATATGCAACAAACACACACCACAGGCATCAACTCCACTAGCTACCCAGCTTTTGCGTGTCCATCTTTATTTAAACGCTCGTCTCTCTCCTCCACTCTTCCACCCGGAGTTCTGGAGTCCTGAGAGATTTTTGAGGTTGAGAAGAGCCTGGTGGTGCAGCACTTAACAACACCAACAACATCTCATTCATTAACGGCTGAAACCCGAGAGGATCTCTGGGATTGCCTAGTCCTCCCAACAGACTTCCAGCTAGGTCATTGGATCCTGTCATTTGAAGGTCTTTAGTGCCTAGTAGAGGACCACAGCGCACCGCTCAACAGAGAGGGACAAGGGGACTTTAATGGGTAATGGACATGATGAGAAATGAAGTGGCTGTGTAGCAGTGTGTCAGAGGGGCCGCTGGGGGGGGGGAGGAGACCTCAGGTTTCAGTGTGACTCTCTAGCCTTACAGCCAGTGGTCTTTGTGTGGAGCTTTCATATACGACATCAAAAATTACATTCAAATAAAAGCAGAACGGTATGGTAGCCTATACATTGTGTCTTTTTTCGTAATGGTATGGTGTACAATGGCTCGTTTTGGGAAAATAGACAGGTTCAAAATAAGGGGCAAAGAACAGCGCAGGTGTGGAGAAAAATACAAATTTATGAATATTACACTTTTAAGAAGCAGGACTGAGGTAAGGACTGAGAAATGGTGAAAGATTTGTGTGTAACTAGGACTTTCAACTCATGGTTTTGATGTTTTCAGGTTACACATTTCACTGTTCACTGTCAATTGCTACAGTTTGGTTGCTGGCTGTTTATTTTTGAACCAAACATTAAGTTAGTGTACATTGTTTCAGTGTAAGTCCATTGCGCCATGTGTCTTCACAACATTTGGGCTTGTAGACACTTTCAATCAACAGTGAATTCAGAGGCAAATAACAGTGAAAATCATTACAAATAGCTGTGTTTCTAGAGAATGATGTTTTTCTAAACGTACAGTACTGTCTTCCCCTTAAATTGGAAGGAACTACTCTTTATGAAGCATGGCTGGTCTAACATTGATTATAATCTGAATGTTAGTGACTCTATAGCCTGTATGTTTATACAGTTTCTAAAACACTGGTCGGGCCCAAACCAGGAATGATATACTGTAAATAAAATATTAAATCCACAGTGATCTAGAATGACTCAGTGACACATTACAGCAGCATCACAGGCCAAGACATTCAGATGATCAGAGGAACCCGCAACCCCTGGTCAGCAAAGTTAGGAAACGCAGCCAGGCGATAATCAGCCTGTGTGCTGTGTGTCTGTAAGGCCATTTGTCTCAATACATCCACAGCTTTGACATGTTTTCCTGAGTTTTGCCAGGCCGGCTAATTGAATTTGGACCAAACGAAATAAAGTGGCTTGACCTCTGCTGTCCCTGTGTCCACCCTCTAATGCGGCCCTGACACAGGAGCATTAGTGGACATCTGCCCAGGGTTCGCGTGTCACTGCAGAACTGCTGCAACAGGAGACGCGGCAGCCATGTTTGGAAGCCCGCGGCCCCCAGTGGTGTTTCCGGGGACAGAGAGGCGGCCGCACGCATCAAAGACTCCGTGTTTTCTCATCAGCATACAAGCTGTGGCGCGAGATATTAGAGAGGATCAATAAGGCGTGTTGGGGGGAAAGTGATAGCACCAGCTAATGGACAAGCCAGCAGCCCTGGAGTGGAGGGGTGGCTTCAAATCATAGTCACGAGTCTAGCGCGGGGTAGGAGTGTGTGTGTGTGTGTGTGTGTGTGTGTGTGTGTGTGTGAGAGAGGGGGGCAGGGTGCATGTGGCACCAATGCGGAGGTCAACAGGTCACCATGACAACAAATACGTCCTTAATGGACGACTATTGATGAGCCGGGGTCGGCTGCCGAGACTCCGGGGCTTCGGAGCACACCGCCATGGCGACAGATGACAGTTGATCTAACGGCGTCTGATTCTCCCTCAGGCCTGATCAATAGAGACTCATTGGCACCTCCCAGACACACACACACACACACACACACACTCTTAGCGGCTACCTTTTCATTAGACAAGCTGCCATCCAGGAGCCTTTTCATTACTGTATACAAGCTGCCGTCCAGGAGCCCTCAGCCAGAACCTCATCTCAGCACTAGTCGTTTCATTAGAGCAACTGCTGAGTCAGTGCCAAGTGCCAACCCTTTTAACAATGTGCACCAATTCCTTCTTTTGAGGTAAGCAACCTTATATATACTGTAAAAAAAAAAAAAAAATACACGTCCGGTAGTAGTGTCCGGGCTGCCTAACTATCATTAGTTGACCAAATTTGAGAAAATTAGTTAGTGTTATTTAGTGTCCGGGCTGTGTGACTCATTATCCCAAATTTAGTCAATTGAAAAAAAGCCCAGAAACTAACTTGTTGAAGTTGAGAGTGTGTATTTCTTTTACAGTGCATGTATACATGCAGATCCATAAAAGGTTTTTATTTTTTGATCCTAGGTCTTGATGGTGTGGGCTGGTGAGGGTGGTGGTTGTTGGATCACCAAAGAATGTAACATGTAAATTAGGCTAAAAAACATCTACGTTCTGTGTGTTTTACAAACAGACGGTCTTTGACCTATTTCCCTCAGTTAAACTGCCAGGATAGAAAAGTTAGTAAGATAGTTAGTAAGTTAGTACGTTTTTTGGCGGGAAAAACAGAGACATATTGGAATAGAAGCGGCAAAACCTAGAAATGTTAGTTTTTGTGTTGTGTAAACTCAAAAATTCTGTGCATCAAGTTGCCTTGATTTTTTTGTCATAGCTTTTTTTTTTTTTTTACAGTGCAGTGACAACAGACAGTGCATGTTCAGTGTCACACTCGACACACAGTCCAGTAAATGTGTGTGGTGTTCTCTGCTGTTACGCAAGCATACAAAGTGAGTTTGGGTGGAGGGCCTCTCAGTAGGACTCAGGTCTTGTGATCCCATCAAAGACACGGGAAGGAGCGGCCGTACCATCTGACCAGCTTAAAGCTTTGTGAAAAATGTGGAAAATCTCCCCCATTGCATGCACTAATTACATGCTTTTCCCCTCCACTTGCCATATGATGGAAACGCACCCTGGCGTATCCCAGCCATGATATCATGACCCCACTGGCTCATGTACAGCTTCCCAGCTAAGCACTCTGGCCTACATTTCTCTGTAGATGTGCTTTTTTTTTTTTTTTTTACACACACGCTATTTGTTCACTGGAGTTATTTTCATAATTACATACTTGACTTGGAAATACCTGCACACTTTATGCAAAGAATCAGAATAGATTTCCCCTGATGAGTGTGGACGGACTATGCCTAATTCCAGTGCTCAACTCACCATGTATGCCACTGGGAAGAGATAGGAAAATACAGGCAGTCGCTATGCTGAGAAACAGGAACAAAAAAAAAAAAAGACATATTCTAGCCAAGCGCTACAGATTATTCGGGTCTATGTGTCCGTGAGAGAGGCGATGTTGGCGTCTGAACGCATATATATGTGCTCTTTTTATTTTGTAATTAATTGTTTTTGACAGGCAGAGAAGCCCTAAGGTTGCCTCTCATGTTTCACTCCTCAACAGCAGAAAGCTGATATTTCCACGTCCGAGGCCCAGAACTGTCCAGCCAGCACAGTCCATTTCTCTCTCTCTCTCTTTCTCTCTCTCTCTCCCACCCTCTGGCTCTCTCTCACCAAAGCATATTAGCCAAACCGCTGAAAAGCGGATATTTCAAAGTGTACATTTACACACCTGAGCAGACTCTACCTTTAGCTGAAGTCTGGGGAAGATGAATGTTTTTCTTCTTCTTCGTCGGTCGCCTCCGTCCACAGAAACCCGAGAAGAAAACTCTCTGTACCTCACATCAGTACTGCAGCTGGAAAACACCTACTGTGTTTAACGAGAACAAGTAGCTCTTCAAAATGTTCAGCTGTATTACAAACAGGAGAAAACAGCCTAATTATTTTTCTCGGTTCATTAAATTCATTGTCATAAATCAGCAATCACAGCAAGGCAGGTTTCCCTGCAGGATAGAAAAGGCGGCCGGTCTCCTCACCACAAGTCACACATCACACTAAAGCTGATATTATTTTGTTGTGTTTTTAATGTCAATGTTTTTACAATGTCAGTGTTCATTTATATGTACAGCACACTACAATACATGATCTGTAAGTTAAACCATTAAGGAAAATACAATGATAAAAAGGTAAATATAGTCATTAAAATGATAAATTAATAACATAATATCACACTGTAGTTACAATTAGAATATCAGATGTCTCAGCAGGAGGAGCCTAAAAGGATGTACACTCAACTGATGGTCTATGGAGCCCAGGTGGCGAAAGGGAGTCGTTTTGAAAATCTGGGATCTCTGAGGCTGGAGAGGTTCAATCACATCTCAGCCAACTAGAGAGCGTTGACATTGCTTAGAAGATTCAGAAAACTCTGCATGAGGCCACAGAGAGCATATGATGCTTATGTCTCAGAGAACCGTAAAGCACTGCAGCAAGTTGTGTGCTCTGCGTCTCTCTGCATGCGCTAGTATATCTCTAGAGCAGTTCTACCCTGTCTCCATGACGCACATCTGTCAGTGCATGAGTAGAACCATTAAGACCTAAAAGGGCTGTTACTAAAAGGCCTGTTCAGTTTCGAGCATGTATAGTGTTTGCATGCAGTGGCTCACAGACAGATAAAGAGCCGTTTCCCTCGGCAACATGTGTTCTAGCGCAAGCAAGGGCTTCCCCCCACCATGTGGTTGATAAACGTTTCAATAAGATCAACTGTCGGCCGACAAACTGACCCCACTTTTTGTCATCTTTATTAAGCGTTGCTGCTAGTGACGTGAAACTGTGCTTCTGTGCAGAGATCCTGAAGCGTTGAGTGACCCTGGAGTAGAGCAGACCGGACAAGTCAAGTCTGGTCAAGTCATGTGTGTTTTACTGTCATTTCAGCCCTATACACAGTATGAAGGGAGATGAGACAACTCTATGGACTCTATGAATCCAAGTGGTGCTACATTAGGATAAGAATAAAAAGGACATTTGGGACAGGCTACGTATAAAGGCTAAAATAAGTCTGTTAGTATGCTATATAAGACCAGCACTGAAGTGGAGGGCCATTGGTGCTGTTTGGGGCACTCATCTGAAACACACACACACACACACAGGCTGGCTCACAGATGCCTGCGCAAAAAAAGGACAAATGACAAAAAATAATTGTCTGCAGGAAAAAAAATGACAGCAACCTTGAGGTAGCTGTAAATGCTTGTAGATTGATCTACAGTACCTAATGAAGAAAAATAAATTAATACTATGTCTTGGAAGCCAACAGATTCTAGGCAGCACACAGATAGCTTTTCAGGAAATTTAGGAAACATATTTCATGAAAGACTCAAATAATTAAATGCTTCCGATCCAAAGTCTAATCACTGAACTATGCTAAAACAGCAGTCAGGAAGTTGACTGTAAGAAATCAGTGCTTTCCACAGCATTCATTTTGGACGTGGTGTGGAAGTACTGCCTCTATAGTTTTCCATTGATAATGTTGTATTTAGTGTTGCAGACAAACCATCTCTTGGGCCCTCTGTGTTTCTATATCCGTGTGGGCGCAGGGCTTTACGGCCCACTCCGTAGATGACCAGTCCAATGCTTTGCCCTAAGTGAAATTTGAAATTTGAAATCTTTTTTTTTTACCATCTACCATCATGTAAATGCATTAAACCACACACACACACACACACACACACACACACACACACACACACACACAAAGAGCATCCATGAAAATTACACATACACCCCCACACACAACAGTCTGTCATATCTGTCTCTGTTACTTAGACCAGACTTCTACAGGAACATACAAGTGCACAAAGTTCCTCTGGGCAGTGTTGGAATCCAACGCAGAACAGCGCTGGTTTCCTGGGTGAAGCAAGCTAAGCTGAGCGGCTCACACTGTGCTTCTCGCCTGATGCTGAGTTGCCATGACAGCGGCCCGAGGTTTAAACAGACATCCCCCGCTAGCCATTAGCGCTAAGACCCTCAGCGCACAGCCGGCAAACACAAACCGCAGCAGAGGCTGATGCAGTCTGTCATCAGCTATTCGCACCGTTATTAACGTGGCTGCTAACGTTAGCCAGTGCCTGCCAACACAGACTCGGTTCTCTGATCGGGCCCAGTCCTGACACCAATGAAAACTCCACTCATAGGATCACTATACGTGTTTACATCAGTGGTAGTCAGGTGTGCACAAGGGTTTCTGCACAGATCAAGGATGGATCTAACTGTGCTCCAGAACTCAGCTAAACTATAAGCAAGGATTTGTGCCGCATCAACAACTGTTGTGCTCATGTGTTTCCAGGAGAATAGAATCAGCAAGTTTTTAACTGTAATTTTATTTTATTTCAAGGTTTCAAGGAGGGTTCTAGGTTAAAATCCCATTCTGAATAATAGATCTCAACATTGTTGGGTGCATACTTAGAAAACGCTCTGGTCGTGAGCTCGCCCAGAAAGAGTTTTATCTCCTTCAGTTTGAAGAAACTTCTAGAATCTCTTTTCATCTGCATCTGTAGGCTATCCATGTTGAATAGTAAGGCGTACTGGGATGCTTTTAGAGATGCATTATTGAGTACTATTATTTTAGCAAAAACAAATAGCAGAGCATGTACAGCTTCAGGTTCCCCAGGTCCCCATGTTCAGGTTCCCCAGCTGAGCCATTTTGTAAATAATTCATGTGTAAGGTTACCATAAGCAATGGAGAGACTAAACACTTGTTTGAAAGGGGGAGGGGGGATTGTTGTGACAGGTTTGTAACAGGAATGAAATGGTAAACACTTAGAAAAGCTTCAAGCACAATTGAATCTTATTTGTAGAGTGTGTTCATGTACATTATTGTGAGAAGGTACTGTATGTGAACACCAAAAACAAATGTCTCAAACATTGATTCTTTTCCTTAAATAACCCATACACATTGACATGCGACTATAAACTTCCTTGATTCCTGTTTGTAAACATAATGGGAAAAAATATGTTACCAAAATAGGACCAAAATACGTTAGCTAAATACGTTATAAAATCTAAAGAGTGCAGCAGGCTCAGAGACCTTTTTAAGCCAGAGCTTTTAAAGCATTGCTCTAGACTCAAACTCACTGCCACCGACCATAGGAATTCCTCTGTGTATGAGATATAAGTGCTCGTGTGTGTGTGTGTATGGGGCTTTTATGCTGAGTGTTTTGACCACTTTTCTCCATACTTTACCTACAAAAAACACTATCAGGGAAAGTATCTGTACGGGCGCAGAAAACCCCACACACAAACTCACGCACACACACAACTGTCAAAGAGTATAGCGTCATAGGTGTGGCAGGTCCTCTATGTGTTACTAAAACTTCACTTCTGAGGTGTTCCTCCCACTATGTGCCTCCCTGGAGGTCTTAACCTCTGAGGTCAATTAATTCTACATTTTATATAATCAAAACAGGCACATTTGACTGGCAAAGACAAAAACAATAAATAAATTAAAACCACAAAACACACCACATGACTGCACACCAACCTACAGCTACAACCACCTTGTGAAGTTTGCAAACGACACAACGCTCACTACAGGAAAGAGGTTGAGCTCCTGACCACATGGTGCAGAGACAACAACCTCCTGCTAAATGTTAGCAAGAGAGGACACACCTGTCACCACCCACTGACCATCGTCGGCGCTGCGGTAGAGAGGGTGAGCAGCACCAAGTTCCTGGGGGTGCGCATCAGTGAGGACCTCTCCTGGACTACCAACACCACATCACTGGCCAAGAAAGCACAACAGCGCCTCTACTTCCTGCGCAAACTCAAGCGGGCAAGTGCCCCACCACACATCCTGACCAGATTCTACAGAGGAACCACTGAAAGCACCCTTTCCAGCTGCATCACTGTGAGGGGCGGTAGCTGCATTGACTACAACAGAAAAGCTCTACAACGCATCGTGAGAACAGCTGAGAGGATAGTTGGTGGACCACCCCCCTCCCTGCAAGACATCTACACCACCCGCCTCACCCGAAAAGCCATCACAATTGTCAACGATGCAACCCACCCCGCACACTGTCTGTTCAGCCTCCTGCCCTCTGGAAAGAGATAGAGAAGTCTCCGCTCCCGCACTACCAGGCTCACCAACAGCTTCATCCACCAGGCTGTGAGACTGCTGAACGGCTCCCAGCCAGCGGATCCACCAGACTGGCAGGAGTATAGGAAGACAGATTGGAAATCTATAAAATAAATTGTGTACATTAGTGGTGTGTAGATATTTGAATCAGTAAATCCTAATGACTTATTAATCAAGCACCGCACATGTTGGTCTTACAGGCATGAATAATCAAATGCATACATTTCTGTAAGTGACACAGGAGGTCAGGAAAGGTCCACTAAAAGCCCATTAATGTCTAGTTTGATGACAAATGCTAATCTAGCCTAACACTGTGCGCATACTCCCATGCAGCATACATTCAAATGACCCCTTTTAGTCAAGCTCCACTGGGAGGCTATTTGTCCAACCTGCAAAACACTATTGGCTTCTCCGTCTCTCTCTTTCTTCTCTCTTCTCTCTCTCTTTCTGCGATGGCACTGACCCAGTCAATCCACAGAGCAGAGCTGGAGAAAGGCGACGAGAGAGAGAGAGTGAGAGAGAGAGAACAGAGAGAGAGAGAGGGAGAGAGAGAGAGGAGGAAAGCAAGAGAGAGAGGAGGAAAGCGAGAGAAAGAGAGAGAGAGAGAGAGAGACAGAGAGAGAGCAAGAGAGAGAGAAGGAGAGAGAGAGGAGGAAAGCGAGAGCGCGGGTGCCATGGACGACTAGAGACAGGGAGATGTGGTGAGATTCGGGGAAGTGCTTTAACAGATTGTTATGTCACCATTAGAGGGCCATAATAAAGTCGTATTTCTTTTGCATTTTGCATGACCGCCAGGCTCGCTCCGCTGGGCTGTCCTCTCTGCTCACATCACGCTGCATTAACTCAAGCGCCTCCAAGCTGCTGTTAGCATTCTCCCCCACCCCGACACACACACACACACACACACACACACAGACACACACACACACACACACTGAGACCACTCAGCCTCTCGTACCCTCGCTATCTCTTTCTCCCTCCTCCGTATCTTTATATCAACCAGAATCCCTTTCTCTCCTCTTTTTTGCCTTTCATTATTCTGTCCCTTTGTCTCTCACTCTTTCTTCCCCCTTTCCATCTCTCCCTCCTTCACTCCCTTTCAGCATCCTCCTCTCCCCTGTGTCTCTTTCCACTTCTCTCCATCTCTCTCCTTTATCTTCCACTCTTCCTTTCCCCCTTCCCATCTCTCCCTCCTTTGCTCCCTTTTAGCATCCTCCACTCCTCTGATCTCTCCATTTATCCATCTCTCCTTTATCTCTCATTCTTTTTCCCCCTCTCCATCACTCCCTCCTTCACTCCTTCTCATCAGCTCCTGAAGCAGCACTGTTCCGTTGGTCATGTGCAACGGTGATGCCAGTAGCATCATCTGCTCACACGTTAGTTAGAGATCCATATATTGCGGCCATTTAGTCTCGTCTGAACGCATGACTCCTTGTGCTTCCAAAAAGAACATTTCCTGGAGAGAAAATTTGTGAGATGCTAGTTGTCCTAGCTTCAGCCAGACGTAGCCTACTCTACCCTCTCAAGTGATAAACCGTCTTCTGATTTAAACCGACTGGCTCGCCTGTGAGAGTCATTTAATACTTAAACAGCTCTATATAAAAGCAAGACATGTTTTTTTCTGCTTCTTAATGCACAATTAAAGAGGCTGTGCACGCTGCCTGAAGCAAAATGACAGGACAAATCACATCACTGGGCCTGACAACTATGAATTATTGCTCATTGAAAGGGCTAATTAGCCTCGCTAGTCTCTAACAGGGAGGCATCCTATGGGGAGAAT
>JAGFZM010004689.1:0-13070 GCA_017657215.1 Limnothrissa miodon | reverse complement strand
TAAAACAACATTCACAAGCCTCCAGAACGCAACTTAATTGTTTTATAATTAGAGTTTGTGCCGATTTGAAAAGTGTCACCACCACTTGTTAATGACTGCTAAAAAACTCAATATCTTGGTTTTGAAATGTGGCCTAAATAACATTTGAATTGAATAGCCATGCCATAGGCTATGTCTCCCAGCAGTCACACTAGCACAGGGCTGTTGATCAGATGTGGATGTCATTGAAGCGGAATTGAAAGTGTTTTCGTGGGGTGGGGAGGGCACTGTGCATGCATGTGTGTACATGTGAAATGTGTGTTTGTATGAGTGGGATTTACATAACTTAGTGTGGAGATAATGTGTGTGTGTGCTGGTGCAAATTTGAGTGAATGTGTACTTTTTGCATGTGTCTGTGTCTGTGTGTGACATTTGTGCAAGGGGACTTGAGGGGACAGGGCTATGTGTGTGTTGGAGTTGAGTGTATGTGTGTGTCTTTGTGTGTGTCGCTAAGTGTTTTTGGAGGGGTGGGGTAATATGTGTAAGTACTGTATGTGTGCGCAGCTGACTCATCAGATTCATTCAAGCAAATATCAGTGTTTAGGATTGTCATGGCAACACATCAACAACAACAGAGATCTGTCTGTGCAGACGAGGGTAAGTCCATTAAAACCTCGTCCCAATCACAAGAACCCAAGTCAAGCCAGCTAGTCAGCCGGTGCCATATGCACCCACTTAGAGCTATCAATGCAACACTAGTACAAGGGGATGGCTAATACACTTTATTGACTTCCTGCCAAGTGTGTCCACAAAGAACTCAGCGCCTGGTTACAGATGGAGCCGTGGGTGAGCCATATACCGTAATCCAGGGCTGGTCTACATTTGAATAAAAGCTCAAAACCTCCACAACTGTCAGCAGGTTCCTCATGTTCGTCCAGCGCAGACCTTCAGCCCATGTGTTTCCATTCAGAGCCCATAATATCTTATTTTTCACTACATTGTATGAAATCAAAGATCCTTTTCACTGCGAACGGGACAGCGGTCTGCTTGGACAATGCATTTATCTGTGTCAAGGCGCATGATGAATTTGTATGAAACGCACCGTGTTGGGTAACGCGCGGTGTTGTTCAAAACAGACAAGCGCGGCAGCGTGTGTCCAATGAAAATAAGATTTGCCATCAGAGATTAGGATCAGAGTACGCTGCAGCCTACCTGCAACAAACATCCATGGGGAAGGATTTTATGGGGTCAGGGCAAATGAGAAAAATATACTAATACCACAGTAAAACAGGCCTACAGAAAACTAAAGTGTGTGAAGACCCCCGGCCTCTAGGTGCGCCATTGCAAAGACGGGCCAGTCAGTTATAGAGTTTCCATGGGAACAGAACTATATCAGAAAGGCCGTGCTATTTTCTATACTGTACACACAGAAATCATAAAAGGTAAGAATCTGTGTATTTACAAATTACAATTACAAATAAATGTATCTAATAATTAATATTAACATGAATTACATTGGACGATTAAAAGAAAATAATACAACACTGAACCAAAGTATTAAATACACTCACAAAATATCATGTCCATTCATGTATCATTTATAACCATGTAATTACAAAACCGTTGTGGTTTCATGACTTGAAATTGTGGCTAATTTAGCGGGAAACAGCTGTGTTACAGAGGGGGGAGATTGATTGAGCGGGCTAACGCTAATGTACATTAGGCTAATTGTGTCCCGAGGGTTGATCAGGGTCTGCTAATCGTTTGATTGCTTTACAGGTTATGGCATCAGCTCACTGGGACTCCGACACAAATGTGGGCCTCAGCTGTGGAGATGTCCTTAAATGAACCATTTTTGTTTGTTAATATGTTGTTACTGCCCCACATAGTAGCATACACTGTAAAAAAAAAAAAAAAATAAAAAAAACATAAAATTTTAAAGCAACTTCAACTAAAAAGTTAAATCCCTATAGGTTTTTAAAAAACAAATGTCATTTTTTTGTGTGTTGTGTAAATTCCAAATTTCTGTGCATCAAACCAGCCATTTCCCTTAAAATGCATGTGACAAGTCTAGGCTTTGCATGGCTTTATAAGTAAGTGATACTTTGTTCCAGATTATATTGCACTCATACAAATAAACATACCCACACTTCTACAAAACACATACGTTAAAATAATAAAATAATTAATTGATTAAAAATAATAAATATAATTTTAAAATAATAAATAGAGCTTTGCATCCCATATGGACTAAGATCAATATGGAGCCTGTTCAAAAGATGTTTTGGGTCCAACACTGGGGAATGTCTGTCCACTCCCCCACTCTCCACTGGCCATTTGGCGCCTGGCCGGGTGTGGGCATGTGGACTTGGACCCTGCAGGTCAAAGGTCAGGGTCATGGTGGTTCTTCCCCCAGGAGGTGGTGGCAGGTGAGGAGGGGGGTTCAAGGTCCGTCGCTGCCAAAGATGATAAGTCCAGATGTCAGGCCTCCTGTTCATATGCGATGGCAGCAGTGATGGTGGTTAGTGAAGATGATGATATGATGATGAAGATGATGATGAAATGATGATGTGATGATGAAGATGATGATATGATGATGTTGAATCAATAGAAAGCAAAGTGTCAAAACTGCTATACAAACACAAAGGTATGAAGATAAGGAGAAATCACTACCAAAAGACATGGACATAAGGATAAATCACTACCAAAAGGAATGGAGATAAGGACAAATCATTACCAAGAGATATGGAGATAACAAGAAATCACTGTCAAAAGTAGGGGTTTATGGTTGTGTGGTTGTAAAGCGGATTTATCACTTTTTTTGACAGCAGGTTTTACCAGAAAATTGTTTTCCTGTGTAATCCTTTCAGACTTGTGCTGCTGAAGCATAGGATTAGGTTTAGGTAGACAGGTACTGTCCTATTAAGTCATTCAAAGAGCTAATTCAGGAACTTTAACTTTGGACTGGGCAAGTTCTTGTTTTTGCTTGAACCTTCACGGTAAAATTTTGCGGAAGATTTTAGTGATCTTTTTAGGAATATCCAAAAGCACAAAAAATCACAAATTGCTGAATAAGGGAAGCTTTCTAGTACTGTCACCCTGATTCTCACAAGGCCACTCTATTATAAGCTTTAGAGTAGTCAGAGTTACAATTATTTAAAATATGCAGTATATGCAACAAACATACACCACAGGCATCAACTCCACTAGCTACCCAGCTTTTGCGTGTCCATCTTTATTTAAACGCTCGTCTCTCTCCTCCACTCTTCCACCCGGAGTTCTGGAGTCCTGAGAGATTTTTGAGGTTGAGAAGAGCCTGGTGGTGCAGCACTTAACAACACCAACAACATCTCATTCATTAACGGCTGAAACCCGAGAGGATCTCTGGGATTGCCTAGTCCTCCCAACAGACTTCCAGCTAGGTCATTGAATCCTGTCATTTGAAGGTCTTTAGTGCCTAGTAGAGGACCACAGCGCACCGCTCAACAGAGAGGGACAAGGGGACTTTAATGGGTAATGGACATGATGAGAAATGAAGTGGCTGTGTAGCAGTGTGTCAGAGGGGCCGCTGGGGGGGGGGAGGAGACCTCAGGTTTCAGTGTGACTCTCTAGCCTTACAGCCAGTGGTCTTTGTGTGGAGCTTTCATATACGACATCAAAAATTACATTCAAATAAAAGCAGAACGGTATGGTAGCCTATACATTGTGTCTTTTTTCGTAATGGTATGGTGTACAATGGCTCGTTTTGGGAAAATAGACAGGTTCAAAATAAGGGGCAAAGAACAGCGCAGGTGTGGAGAAAAATACAAATTTATGAATATTACACTTTTAAGAAGCAGGACTGAGGTAAGGACTGAGAAATGGTGAAAGATTTGTGTGTAACTAGGACTTTCAACTCATGGTTTTGATGTTTTCAGGTTACACATTTCACTGTTCACTGTCAATTGCTACAGTTTGGTTGCTGGCTGTTTATTTTTGAACCAAACATTAAGTTAGTGTACATTGTTTCAGTGTAAGTCCATTGCGCCATGTGTCTTCACAACATTTGGGCTTGTAGACACTTTCAATCAACAGTGAATTCAGAGGCAAATAACAGTGAAAATCATTACAAATAACTGTGTTTCTAGAGAATGATGTTTTTCTAAACGTACAGTACTGTCTTCCCCTTAAATTGGAAGGAATTACTCTTTATGAAGCATGGCTGGTCTAACATTGATTATAATCTGAATGTTAGTGACTCTATAGCCTGTATGTTTATACAGTTTCTAAAACACTGGTCGGGCCCAAACCAGGAATGATATACTGTAAATAAAATATTAAATCCACAGTGATCTAGAATGACTCAGTGACACATTACAGCAGCATCACAGGCCAAGACATTCAGATGATCAGAGGAACCCGCAACCCCTGTTAGACCCGTTTTGGTCAGCAAAGTTAGGAAACGCAGCCAGGCGATAATCAGCCTGTGTGCTGTGTGTCTGTAAGGCCATTTGTCTCAATACATCCACAGCTTTGACATGTTTTCCTGAGTTTTGCCAGGCCGGCTAATTGAATTTGGACCAAACGAAATGAAGTGGCTTGACCTCTGCTGTCCCTGTGTCCACCCTCTAATGCGGCCCTGACACAGGAGCATTAGTGGACATCTGCCCAGGGTTCGCGTGTCACTGCAGAACTGCTGCAACAGGAGACGCGGCAGCCATGTTTGGAAGCCCGCGGCCCCCAGTGGTGTTTCCGGGGACAGAGAGGCGGCCGCACGCATCAAAGACTCCGTGTTTTCTCATCAGCATACAAGCTGTGGCGCGAGATATTAGAGAGGATCAATAAGGCGTGTTGGGGGGAAAGTGATAGCACCAGCTAATGGACAAGCCAGCAGCCCTGGAGTGGAGGGGTGGCTTCAAATCATAGTCACGAGTCTAGCGCGGGGTAGGAGTGTGTGTGTGTGTGTGTGTGTGTGTGTGTGTGTGTGTGAGAGAGGGGGGCAGGGTGCATGTGGCACCAATGCGGAGGTCAACAGGTCACCATGACAACAAATACGTCCTTAATGGACGACTATTGATGAGCCGGGGTCGGCTGCCGAGACTCCGGGGCTTCGGAGCACACCGCCATGGCGACAGATGACAGTTGATCTAACGGCGTCTGATTCTCCCTCAGGCCTGATCAATAGAGACTCATTGGCACCTCCCAGACACACACACACACACACTCTTAGCGGCTACCTTTTCATTAGACAAGCTGCCATCCAGGAGCCTTTTCATTACTGTATACAAGCTGCCGTCCAGGAGCCCTCAGCCAGAACCTCATCTCAGCACTAGTCGTTTCATTAGAGCAACTGCTGAGTCAGTGCCAAGTGCCAACCCTTTTAACAATGTGCACCAATTCCTTCTTTTGAGGTAAGCAACCTTATATATACTGTAAAAAAAAAAAAAAAATACACGTCCGGTAGTAGTGTCCGGGCTGCCTAACTATCATTAGTTGACCAAATTTGAGAAAATTAGTTAGTGTTATTTAGTGTCCGGGCTGTGTGACTCATTATCCCAAATTTAGTCAATTGAAAAAAAGCCCAGAAACTAACTTGTTGAAGTTGAGAGTGTGTATTTCTTTTACAGTGCATGTATACATGCAGATCCATAAAAGGTTTTTATTTTTTGATCCTAGGTCTTGATGGTGTGGGCTGGTGAGGGTGGTGGTTGTTGGATCACCAAAGAATGTAACATGTAAATTAGGCTAAAAAACATCTACGTTCTGTGTGTTTTACAAACAGACGGTCTTTGACCTATTTCCCTCAGTTAAACTGCCAGGATAGAAAAGTTAGTAAGATAGTTAGTAAGTTAGTACGTTTTTTGGCGGGAAAAACAGAGACATATTGGAATAGAAGCGGCAAAACCTAGAAATGTTAGTTTTTGTGTTGTGTAAACTCAAAAATTCTGTGCATCAAGTTGCCTTGATTTTTTTGTCATAGCTTTTTTTTTTTTTTACAGTGCAGTGACAACAGACAGTGCATGTTCAGTGTCACACTCGACACACAGTCCAGTAAATGTGTGTGGTGTTCTCTGCTGTTACGCAAGCATACAAAGTGAGTTTGGGTGGAGGGCCTCTCAGTAGGACTCAGGTCTTGTGATCCCATCAAAGACACGGGAAGGAGCGGCCGTACCATCTGACCAGCTTAAAGCTTTGTGAAAAATGTGGAAAATCTCCCCCATTGCATGCACTAATTACATGCTTTTCCCCTCCACTTGCCATATGATGGAAACGCACCCTGGCGTATCCCAGCCATGATATCATGACCCCACTGGCTCATGTACAGATTCCCAGCTAAGCACTCTGGCCTACATTTCTCTGTAGATGTGCTTTTTTTTTTTTTTTTTACACACACGCTATTTGTTCACTGGAGTTATTTTCATAATTACATACTTGACTTGGAAATACCTGCACACTTTATGCAAAGAATCAGAATAGATTTCCCCTGATGAGTGTGGACGGACTATGCCTAATTCCAGTGCTCAACTCACCATGTATGCCACTGGGAAGAGATAGGAAAATACAGGCAGTCGCTATGCTGAGAAACAGGAACAAAAAAAAAAAAAGACATATTCTAGCCAAGCGCTACAGATTATTCGGGTCTATGTGTCCGTGAGAGAGGCGATGTTGGCGTCTGAACGCATATATATGTGCTCTTTTTATTTTGTAATTAATTGTTTTTGACAGGCAGAGAAGCCCTAAGGTTGCCTCTCATGTTTCACTCCTCAACAGCAGAAAGCTGATATTTCCACGTCCGAGGCCCAGAACTGTCCAGCCAGCACAGTCCATTTCTCTCTCTCTCTCTTTCTCTCTCTCTCTCTCTCCCACCCTCTGGCTCTCTCACCAAAGCATATTAGCCAAACCGCTGAAAAGCGGATATTTCAAAGTGTACATTTACACACCTGAGCAGACTCTACCTTTAGCTGAAGTCTGGGGAAGATGAATGTTTTTCTTCTTCTTCGTCGGTCGCCTCCGTCCACAGAAACCCGAGAAGAAAACTCTCTGTACCTCACATCAGTACTGCAGCTGGAAAACACCTACTGTGTTTAACGAGAACAAGTAGCTCTTCAAAATGTTCAGCTGTATTACAAACAGGAGAAAACAGCCTAATTATTTTTCTTGGTTCATTAAATTCATTGTCATAAATCAGCAATCACAGCAAGGCAGGTTTCCCTGCAGGATAGAAAAGGCGGCCGGTCTCCTCACCACAAGTCACACATCACACTAACGCTGATATTATTTTGTTGTGTTTTTAATGTCAATGTTTTTACAATGTCAGTGTTCATTTATATGTACAGCACACTACAATACATGATCTGTAAGTTAAACCATTAAGGAAAATACAATGATAAAAAGGTAAATATAGTCATTAAAATGATAAATTAATAACATAATATCACACTGTAGTTACAATTAGAATATCAGATGTCTCAGCAGGAGGAGCCTAAAAGGATGTACACTCAACTGATGGTCTATGGAGCCCAGGTGGCGAAAGGGAGTCGTTTTGAAAATCTGGGATCTCTGAGGCTGGAGAGGTTCAATCACATCTCAGCCAACTAGAGAGCGTTGACATTGCTTTGAAGATTCAGAAAACTCTGCATGAGGCCACAGAGAGCATATGATGCTTATGTCTCAGAGAACCGTAAAGCACTGCAGCAAGTTGTGTGCTCTGCGTCTCACTGCATGCGCTAGTGTATCTCTAGAGCAGTTCTACCCTGTCTCCATGACGCACATCTGTCAGTGCATGAGTAGAACCATTAAGACCTAAAAGGGCTGTTACTAAAAGGCCTGTTCAGTTTCGAGCATATAGTGTTTGCATGCAGTGGCTCACAGACAGATAAAGAGCCGTTTCCCTCGGCAACATGTGTTCTAGCGCAAGCAAGGGCCTCCCCCCACCATGTGGTTGATAAACGTTTCAATAAGATCAACTGTCGGCCGACAAACTGACCCCACTTTTTGTCATCTTTATTAAGCGTTGCTGCTAGTGACGTGAAACTGTGCTTCTGTGCAGAGATCCTGAAGCGTTGAGTGACCCTGGAGTAGAGCAGACCGGACAAGTCAAGTCTGGTCAAGTCATGTGTGTTTTACTGTCATTTCAGCCCTATACACAGTATGAAGGGAGATGAGACAACTCTATGGACTCTATGAATCCAAGTGGTGCTACATTAGGATAACAATAAAAAGGACATTTTGGACAGGCTACGTATAAAGGCTAAAATAAGTCTATTAGTATGCTATATAAGACCAGCACTAAAGTGGAGGGCCATTGGTGCTGTTTGGGGCACTCATCTGAAACACACACACACACACACACACACAGGCTGGCTCACAGATGCCTGCGCAAAAAAAGGACAAATGACAAAAAATAATTGTCTGCAGGAAAAAAAATGACAGCAACCTTGAGGTAGCTGTAAATGCTTGTAGATTGATCTACAGTACCTAATGAAGAAAAATAAATTAATACTATATCTTGGAAGCCAACAGATTCTAGGCAGCACACAGATAGCTTTTCAGGAAATTTAGGAAACATATTTCATGAAAGACTCATGAAATAATTAAATGCTTCCGATCCAAAGTCTAATCACTGAACTATGCTAAAACAGCAGTCAGGAAGTTGACTGTAAGAAATCAGTGCTTTCCACAGCATTCATTTTGGACGTGGTGTGGAGGTACTGCCTCTATAGTTTTCCATTGATAATGTTGTATTTAGTGTTGCAGACAAACCATCTCTTGGGCCCTCTGTGTTTCTATATCCGTGTGGGCGCAGGGCTTTACGGCCCACTCCGTAGATGACCAGTCCAATGCTTTGCCCTAAGTGAAATTTGAAATTTGAAATCTTTTTTTTTTACCATCTACCATCATGTAAATGCATTAAACCACACACACACACACACACACACACACACACACACACACACACACACAAAGAGCATCCATGAAAATTACACATACACCCCCACACACAACAGTCTGTCATATCTGTCTCTGTTACTTAGACCAGACTTCTACAGGAACATACAAGTGCACAAAGTTCCTCTGGGCAGTGTTGGAATCCAACGCAGAACAGCGCTGGTTTCCTGGGTGAAGCAAGCTAAGCTGAGCGGCTCACACTGTGCTTCTTGCCTGATGCTGAGTTGCCATGACAGCGGCCCGAGGTTTAAACAGACATCCCCCGCTAGCCATTAGCGCTAAGACCCTCAGCGCACAGCCGGCAAACACAAACCGCAGCAGAGGCTGATGCAGTCTGTCATCAGCTATTCGCACCGTTATTAACGTGGCTGCTAACGTTAGCCAGTGCCTGCCAACACAGACTCGGTTCTCTGATCGGGCCCAGTCCTGACACCAATGAAAACTCCACTCATAGGATCACTATACGTGTTTACATCAGTGGTAGTCAGGTGTGCACAAGGGTTTCTGCACAGATCAAGGATGGATCTAACTGTGCTCCAGAACTCAGCTAAACTATAAGCAAGGATTTGTGCCGCATCAACAACTGTTGTGCTCATGTGTTTCCAGGAGAATAGAATCAGCAAGTTTTTAACTGTAATTTTATTTTATTTCAAGGTTTCAAGGAGGGTTCTAGGTTAAAATCCCATTCTGAATAATAGATCTCAACATTGTTGGGTGCATACTTAGAAAACGCTCTGGTCGTGAGCTTGCCCAGAAAGAGTTTTCTCTCCTTCAGTTTGAAGAAACTTCTAGAATCTCTTTTCATCTGCATCTGTAGGCTATCCATGTTGAATAGTAAGGCGTACTGGGATGCTTTTAGAGATGCATTATTGAGTACTATTATTTTAGCAAAAACAAATAGCAGAGCATGTACAGCTTCAGGTTCCCCAGGTCCCCATGTTGAGGTTCCCCAGCTGAACCATTTTGTAAATAATTAATGTGTAAGGTTACCATAAGCAATGGAGAGACTAAACACTTGTTTGAAAGGGGGAGGGGGGATTGTTGTGACAGGTTTGTAACAGGAATGAAATGGTAAACACTTAGAAAAGCTTCAAGCACAATTGAATCTTATTTGTAGTGTGTGTTCATGAACATTATTGTGAGAAGGTATGTGAATACCAAAAACAAATGTCTCAAACATTGATTCTTTTCCTTAAATAACCCATACACATTGACATGCGACTATAAACTTCCTTGATTCCTGTTCGTAAACATAATGGGAAAAAATACGTTACCAAAATAGGACCAAAATACGTTAGCTAAATACGTTATAAAATCTAAAGAGTGCAGCAGGCTCAGAGACCTTTTTAAGCCAGAGCTTTTAAAGCATTGCTCTAGACTCAAACTCACTGCCACCGACCATAGGAATTCCTCTGTGTATGAGATATAAGTGCTTGTGTGTGTGTGTATATGGGGCTTTTATGCTGAGTGTTTTGACCACTTTTCTCCATCCTTTACCTACAAAAAACACTATCAGGGAAAGTATCTGTACGGGCGCAGAAAACCCCACACACAAACTCACGCACACACACAACTGTCAAAGAGTATAGCGTCAGAGGTGTGGCAGGTCCTCTATGTGTTACTAAAGCTTCACTTCTGAGGTATTCCTCCCACTATGTGCCTCCCTGGAGGTCTTAACCTCTGAGGTCAATTAATTCTACATTTTATATAATCAAAACAGGCACATTTGACTGGCAAAGACAAAAAACAATAAATAAATTAAAACCACAAAACACACCACATGACTGCACACCAACCTACAGCTACAACCACCTTGTGAAGTTTGCAAACGACACAACGCTCACTACAGGAAAGAGGTTGAGCTCCTGACCACATGGTGCAGAGACAACAACCTCCTGCTAAATGTTAGCAAGAGAGGACACACCTGTCACCACCCACTGACCATCGTCGGCGCTGCGGTAGAGAGGGTGAGCAGCACCAAGTTCCTGGGGGTGCGCATCAGTGAGGACCTCTCCTGGACTACCAACACCACATCACTGGCCAAGAAAGCACAACAGCGCCTCTACTTCCTGCGCAAACTCAAGCGGGCAAGTGCCCCACCACACATCCTGACCAGATTCTACAGAGGAACCATTGAAAGCACCCTTTCCAGCTGCATCACTGTGAGGGGCGGTAGCTGCATTGACTACAACAGAAAAGCTCTACAACGCATCGTGAGAACAGCTGAGAGGATAGTTGGTGGACCACCCCCCTCCCTGCAAGACATCTACACCACCCGCCTCACCCGAAAAGCCATCACAATTGTCAACGATGCAACCCACCGTGTCTGTTGACACTGTCTGTTCAGCCTCCTGCCCTCTGGAAAGAGATAGAGAAGTCTCCGCTCCCGCACTACCAGGCTGACCAACAGCTTCATCCACCAGGCTGTGAGACTGCTGAACGGCTCCCAGCCAGCGGATCAACCAGACTGGCAGGAGTATAGGAAGACAGATTGGAAATCTATAAAATAAATTGTGTACATTAGTGTGTGTGTAGATATTTGAATCAGTAAATCCTAATGACTTATTAATCAAGCACCGCACATGTTGGTCTTACTGGCATGAATAATCAAATGCATACATTTCTGTAAGTGACACAGGAGGTCAGGAAAGGTCCACTAAAAGCCCATTAATGTCTAGTTTGATGACAAATGCTAATCTAGCCTAACACTGTGCGCATACTCCCATGCAGCATACATTCAAATGACCCCTTTTAGTCAAGCTCCACTGGGAGGCTATTTGTCCAACCTGCAAAACACTATTGGCTTCTCCGTCTCTCTCTTTCTTCTCTCTTCTCTCTCTCTTTCTGCGATGGCACTGACCCAGTCAATCCACAGAGCAGAGCTGGAGAAAGGCGACGAGAGAGAGAGAGTGAGAGAGAGAGAACAGAGAGAGAGAGAGAGGGAGAGAGAGAGAGGAGGAAAGCAAGAGAGAGGAGGAAAGCGAGAGAGAGAGAGAGAGAGAAAGAGAGAGAGCAAGAGAGAGAGACAGAGAGAGAGAGAGAAGGAGAGAGAGAGGAGGAAAGCGAGAGCGCGGGTGCCATGGACGACTAGAGACAGGGAGATGTGGTGAGATTCGGGGAAGTGCTTTAACAGATTGTTATGTCACCATTAGAGGGCCATAATAAAGTCGTATTTCTTTTGCATTTTGCATGACCGCCAGGCTCGCTCCGCTGGGCTGTCCTCTCTGCTCACATCACGCTGCATTAACTCAAGCGCCTCCAAGCTGCTGTTAGCATTCTCCCCCACCCCGACACACACACACACACACACACACACACTGAGACCACTCAGCCTCTCGTACCCTCGCTATCTCTTTCTCCCTCCTCCGTATCTTTATATCAACCAGAATCCCTTTCTCTCCTCTTTTTTGCTTTTCATTATTCTGTCCCTTTGTCTCTCACTCTTTCTTCCCCCTTTCCATCTCTCCCTCCTTCACTCCCTTTCAGCATCCTCCTCTCCCCTGTGTCTCTTTCCACTTCTCTCCATCTCTCTCCTTTATCTTCCACTCTTCCTTTCCCCCTTCCCATCTCTCCCTCCTTTGCTCCCTTTTAGCATCCTCCACTCCTCTGATCTCTCCATTTATCCATCTCTCCTTTATCTCTCATTCTTTTTCCCCCTCTCCATCACTCCCTCCTTCACTCCTTCTCATCAGCTCCTGAAGCAGCACTGTTCCGTTGGTCATGTGCAACGGTGATGCCAGTAGCATCATCTGCTCATACGTTAGTTAGAGATCCAAATATTGCGGCCATTTAGCCTCGTCTGAACGCATGACTCCTTGTGCTTCCAAAAAGAAAATTTCCTGGAGAGAACATTTGTGAGATGCTAGTTGTCCTAGCTTCAGCCAGACGTAGCCTACTCTACCCTCTCAAGTGATAAACCGTCTTCTGATTTAAACCGACTGGCTCGCCTGTGAGAGTCATTTAATACTTAAACAGCTCTATATAAAAGCAAGACATGTTTTTTTCTGCTTCTTAATGCACAATTAAAGAGGCTGTGCACGCTGCCTGAAGCAAAATGACAGGACAAATCACATCACTGGGCCTGACAACTATGAATTATTGCTCATTGAAAGGGCTAATTAGCCTCGCTAGTCTCTAACAGGGAGGCATCCTATGGGGAGAAT
>JAGFZM010004688.1:5617-17834 GCA_017657215.1 Limnothrissa miodon | reverse complement strand
TGGGTTGCCCATGCATCTTTAGCATGTTAGATCTCTCTCTCTGAGGCTTTGGGTTGCCCATGCATCTTTAGCATGTTAGCTCTCCCCTTCTGAGGCGTCGGGCTGCATGGGCGTGTTGGCGGAGGAATTCTATTGCATCCTGAGGATCAGTGTTGGTCAAGGAAAGAGACCGAGCCAGTAGGCTACAGGTTTCATGGTTTAGACTGAATAGAAATTTCTAGGTCAAAACAGTGAGAAGGGTTGACTTTGATATGGGGGGAATGTGTGTGTGTATTTGACGGAATAAAACTGACCTGCTGCATCTCCCAACGTGGACCTTCACTAGGAAGCAGTCGAGGGCCTTCAGAGACTGCAGTTATTGGGGACTGATCTGGTCCATCTCAGTTACAGCACTACAGTCGAAGATATTCCTGTTCCTAAAATTCTGTACTGTGTCCCGTTTTTCCACTTCCATATTCTATGTTGCGTCTCTAAGGCCCTAGACACGGGGACGCAACATAGTTGAAAGCATGTATTTGCTCTACAGTGCACTGGGAATGGTCATTTTAATGACAAGAAATCTAAATGAAATTGTTGTGCATGTAATCACAGCATTCATGTTGCATGTTTTATGATGATACTGTTTTATGGCAATTAAAGACACCCACATCCGCTTCAAATGAGTCTTTCCCTACCTCTGCTGTGTTGTGACATGGCTGCTTTAAAAACCAAATCATCTGTGCTTCGTTTGAGTGCGCATCCTTGATTCTGAGGGCAAATTACAACCTAGAGTTATTAGCCTTCGGAGTCTGTCTGTATGTGCGCTTGAGTTTAAAGGCCAACTCGCATAAGAATTAGAGAGAAGCCGCATGCTGCCATACTGCCTCAAAGCCCCCCCAAACACCTCCGCCTGCGCTTTGTGCATTAACACGCCCACTTGACAGGGGGTCCTCTCGTATCTTCATCAAAGCACCAGGCTGCCATGTGAACCTTATGAGCCGTGACAGGCTTTGATTGCAGCACTTTCATTCTAAGCTCTAAGGTGTAGGGCACAATTTGGCTTAATTTAGCCTGATTGGCCCAATAATATAGCCAAGTTATGTGTGGAGGCCTTTCATAATGCCCCCTGACACAGCACAAGTGCCTGCCTGTCCCCCTCACTCTCTCACCCCTCCAACCTCAAACTCTCACAACACAAATCACCAACACGCGCCAGCACATCCCATAATGTGGTTAGGGCATGCAGCTGGGCATGACGTCAGTGAAACAGACACTGATCTATCATGGCTGCCCGTGTCAGATGGCATCGCTTGTCTGTGCCCACTCCACCGCCACAGGTCAGACCCGCTGGCCCGCCAGACCACCCCGTCGCTCTCGCTCTCCGCTCCGTCTCCTGACGTGACGACTTCTGTGTCGCACCGCGCTGCTGTTTTGGGTCTGAAGCAGTTATGATGGCGGCAGAGAGGCAGGCAGGCTCTCTCGCTGTTCAGACAGACGCCGATGCCAAACTATAACGCTCCGCTCCGCCCTGCCCTAGTCCGATGAGCTTTTAGTTTGAATGTGAGTCGCTGCCGATGCTTCAGAAGTCACATCTTCCGGCACCTGTTAGTAAGGACAAGCCCTACAGCTAAACACACATCAGGGACAGGTCCAGGTGACGGAGTAACATCCACCCAAACTCAAACACACACGCACACACACACACACCGGTAAACACAAATCCCCAGACACAACCACACACACACAGACACACTTAGCTCCAGATTTGAGACACAAAGACACCAACTCACACACATTATATCCCAGAAATCCCCCTCTCCCACCTCATGTATAAACTCCCACACACACACTCTTAAATCTTCAGGAACAAATTAAAACAGTCCCAACATACACACAGAGGCACTTATTTAGAAGCTCACTGATATGCGCATGCATACACACACGTACACACACAGATAAAGTGTAAAAATGTTGACGCTGTAGCTATGGAGCTCGAGCTGAGCATCTGTGCACTCAGTGATGCGTCCATATACACTCACACACACACACACACACACACACTCACGCTTACACAAACACACTCACTGATGCGTCCCCAGTCTGCCACTTGACAGCTAAAGTAGCTGAGACTTACCCGGGAAATGTTCCCAGAACCCTCAGGCCATTTCTTTACTCTCCCTCCCCCTTCTACACACACACACACACACGCATACAGGCACATGCACACATAGAATCTCATGAACGTGAATGGCGCACACACACACAGACACACACACTCACTCATAACCCTGCGGCACTGCTCTGCTGCGACTTTTAAGTGTTTCATCTGAGTAGCGCAGTGGTAATATGCATTAAGATCAGGAACACTTCCTTCCAGTGCACTTTATGTTTTATTCTGGCCCTAATTTGGCCACGTCTAGACGAGGCTGTGCTGGAAATAGCTCTCACATGCCATTGCTGTGGGCACACACACACACACACACACACACACACACACAGAACCAGACCAAGTGCCTGTGTTTTCGGAGGTCCATTATTTCAGACTAAAACAAATCTGAAAATCTGCACAATCGGACCTCTATTCTTCCCCCAGTGTGACAAATAAAGGAGTTAAATCAATGCAAGATGCATTCAATGGTAAGGCCAACAGGCACTTAACAAAGCTTATGTTTGCACTAAGGACACTGCATTGTATTCTTTCATATGGTAGTCTAAGGGACTAGTTTTGCAACTGAGCTAAAATACAAAAATGTGTGTATTTATAGTACAAAGCGTTGAAATTCCCCTCTTTTGTCATTATAGTGTTTCATACATATATACATATACAAATATACATATTTGCCAACTTTCAACAATACTGATACAGCTGTAAGAGGCTGCCCAGTTTCTCTCCCAACCACAAAAAAAATATCATAACCTTTTTGTAAATTTGTATAATTTATTGCCTTTTTTTTAAATTCTTGTATAATTTGTTGCCTGTATATAATGTTGATAGTTGCGTATGTATATTGTCTTGTATATTGTCTATTGTCTTGATGCCCATCACTTATTGCACTGTGTGTATGTATACTGATGGATGTCCTTGTTCCATGTCTAGAGAGTATAACACCTACCGGAGTCAAATTCCTTGTATATGCAAGTAGACTTGGCCAATAAAACTGATTCTGATTCTGATACAGTAGGGTAATCAAGGTGGGATGTAAATTTCTCTCCAGGTTAAGAGATCTAGAGTTGGTTTCTCAATAGATATGTGTCAATAAGCTTTCAGTTAGATAACTTACAGATGTGTGTTTGAAGGTGATCAACAGCACGGGACAATGGTTCAGAGAGTGTCTATGGGAACAGCACATGGGAACTGTACGTATCATATCACAACGGACATATTCATTTCAGACTTCGGCTCAGCTACACTGTAAAAAAAAATACACACTTTCAACTAGCAAAAGTTAGTGTCTGGGTTGCCTAACAATTTTCAGTTGACCAAACTTGAGATAAGGAGTTGTGGATCAGCATTAACTCATTCAACTCATTATCTCGCTTAGTCAAATGAAAATATTTAGGCAGCCTGGACACAAACTTTTGTTAGTTGAAAGTGTGTATTATTATTATTTTTTAATGTAGCTGAGCTGAAGTCTGAGATGAAAATGTCTGCTGTGTATGATACGTTCCCATACGGCTTGTCTGGGAAAATTGTTGTAGGTGTTTCATCTACTTTCATTTTGGACTTTTGAACCCTGGAGGACATGAGTGCGGAGACGAGAACAATGAGCTTTATCGTCTTCTCGTCTCAGCCTGTCAGCATTTCAAAGAGAGGAGATAGATGTTATCAGACCTGTAGGTGTGCGTCTGACACGGAAACAGAAGTGTCAGCATTCAAGAGGAAGTTCACGATGACAGCCGAGAAGGATACTTCAGTCTTGGTGTTGACACAATTGTTACAAATTCCACCCACAAGCTTTCTCAGGTTATGTTAAAAAAAAAAATTCATTGTTGAATTGCAATCCCAGGCTACAGCAATTCCTTTTTGCAAATCATATAATATGACAATTTAAAATGACCTCCGAAGAAACACATTCTATAATTTCAAGCCTTTTTACATGATAAGCACATCATATCATGCTAATTGTGCCAATCTAACCACTGAGTTTAGCACAAATGTATTGCCGTAGTGTGCTTAAGTCAAGGATATGGTCGTTAACTGAGGGCCTCAGAAGTGTACTGAATTGAAGCGACACCATGGTAATATTTTGTTACTATTTTTAATCTCTTTTTTTATTAGGCTGTTTGTTTTGGTATCATCAGATACATGTTGTTAGCATAATACAGAACTGTTTACCTTAATAAGTATCAGACAGCTGCAGTGTCTGGGTAGGTGAATGGTTAATACTTTAGAAAAGTAATTCTGTATTGTGTTTCAATTAGTTAGTGTTAGTTGTGAGATTCACAATTTATTATCTCAAGTTTGGTCAACTGAAAATAGTTAGGCAGCCCGAACACTTACTTCTGTTAGTTTTTTTTTTTAACATCACTTAACATTACCTGACTCATAATGACTTGTTGGTCACCAAAAGACACCTGCAATCCGCATCCAACAATTCAGATAATGCATGTAGAGTAGTAGAGTGACTTCACCCAAAGCCCAAAGCTGCTTATAATAAGTGGAACTGGCACCCCAGACCTGGAGGGCTCAATGGCACTGCTACAGTATGCTCATCTGTTTGTTGGTAAATAACTATTTGTAAATGTTTTTCTTTATTTTGTTGTGTTCTCCTATGCACAGTGCAGTATACATCCTGAATGTCTGGTGAGAACAGCACAGATGTAAATCCACCCTTCATGTGATTACTATAATATTGTATTTATTATAGTTTTATAAGTTATTGACTTCAATAGATAATGGACATTATAGTATGGACTAAAAGTTGCAAAAATAATGCTGGCTTAACTGAATTGAGTCTACGTTCCTGTTTTTGACACTCTTTCAGCAACTAATGCACCCGAGAACTCTACGAACGCTTCCGAGACATTTGGAGACCTCATAGTTTCAACAAAGCAAGTGTGAACATTGTTCCAGGTGCATGGGAAATGTTCATGCAGAAAATACTTTTTATTTTTACAGTATCTTTGTAGTATTTTGTATGAATGCAGATTATTTTAAATTCAATACAATATAGTAATAAATTAATAATGTAGTTTACTGCAGTAATACTATAAAAAAATGCAGAGATAATGTTCCACCATGGATTCAAGTGGTGCTACATTAAGATAACAATAAATAAGACATTGGGACAGGCTATGTATGGTGTATACAGGCTAAAATTCTGTGGGCTAAAAGTGTACTTAGAAGGCTACATTAAGTTAAGCTACATCTACTGCACCTTATAAATATACAATATATAAAGTGTGTCAAGACAAAGACAATACACAGTAGTTGGAGTAGTTGGAGTCACACACATATTATTTCAGCAGGGCCCTATTTATTTTCTGTCCTTTATTAACTTTTTATTCTTTTTAACGTTTTACTCTGTCCTTTAATCTTGTTTGTTTGTTTTCTTACTTTATTTTATCCACAGTTTTTATTTTTATCTTTGTAAAGCACATTGAACTGCCCACTTTGTGTATGAAATGCGCTATATAAATAAACTTGCCTTGCCTTATCAAAAATACTCCGATTTACAACGCAGATGATGGTCAATTACGGGTCTGGAGAGTGAGGGGACCCCAGGAGCTAAATGTGACCCAAAGTTGAGACTGACAGCATTTGTAGGATAGTTTGGACAGCATGCTGTTAATGCTAGTGGAGTGTGAGGGAGGATGCGGGCATGTACTTCCTGTTCCAGGTTATATAAGAGCAGGCATGGTCGTGTCATAAGGGCTGGAACAGAGGCAGCCTGGGGCAGCCGTATCTAATTGAATTGAATTTACTTCAGCAAGTAATTACAGAGGCGAAGGCGAAGCTAGAAGTGGCCGGCTTTCTCTACTGTGTTCTGCCCAAGCAAGGGAGTATGGGCACTCTATGCAAATAAGAGTCCATTACAATAGCACTGTAAGGGCTGCCTGACGAGATCAAGTCAAAAATGAGCACACACACACACACACACACACACACACACACTCAACAACGCCATATATATATATATATATATATATACACAGTATATATACACACACACATACACACACAATGCCTATAGGCTACTCTTGGTCTCATGAACACATTCATAAAACACACACACACACGCATAAGCCCTTACTGTTTCTCACAGTCGGCACATCTGTTGTAGATTTACACATCTATATGTATCTCTGACATGCTAAGCAATAGTGATCCTTTCTACACTTCTGAAGGACATAACACATGACACAATCACTGCAATCCTTTGCCAGTGCATACCTATGCTTGGGCTGAATGACCTCTGTGTTAAGGTGAAAATTCTAAATGTGTGTAAAAGACAATGTGTGTGCAGTACTTCATCTCAGATGCAGAGATTTTGTCCCCATAAGCTCTCAGGCAAATGATGTCACTATGATGTTTATTTATTCATTGGGCATTTTATTCAGATGCCCAAAGAGACTGTTGTTGACTGTCTGGATACAGCTATGAATCAGTGACCGTATTTAGGACAGTAACTACGGGACGGGCAAATTAACATAAAAACATAGACCGCTTAGCTTCTGGGTGAGCATCTAAAAAAGGGATGCAAATGACTTCTGTGAATGAATTCACTGAACAGTCTTATCATTTTTATTATAGCACTAGAGGGCTCTGTGTGTGCGTGTGTGGTGAGTGTGTGTGTGTGTGTGTTGAGTGTGTGAAATGCGAACTGAAAGACTAAGTAGTTCAGCCACAGTACCAGAGGGGTCTTCTGTGTGTGTGTGTGTGTGTGTGTGTGTGTGTGAGGGGTCCTCTGTGGCACCACTTTGAGGGAGCGCCATCTGGGACTGACAGGAAGTGATGGAAGAGGCGTCTCTAGGAAAACGCGGCAGATACCTCCAGCAAAATAGACCATTAGCAGTACACTATAGACAACACTGTCCAAAAGGCTTAAACACGCCATTGTAATTATTAGGGCCGCCACTAGTGTAGCACAGTCATATAGGCTCATTGTTTGTTTCTTCACTAATTTTGTGTTGAAGAGACCCAGGACAGTAAAAGACAGGGTCATAAAACCTGGTGGGGAAGTAGTCCCATCCAGATGATACAGAATAGAATAAAGGGTTTCGATACATAGATACAAGAAAACTTGCATTACAAAAATGTTGCCTTGTAAATAATGTAAATGTAAATAATCAGCTGAGTAAGTATTGTGGGGATATCTATTAGTTAAATGTTGTACCCTGTTCAGCTGTAATTAAACCCCTCAAAAAGTATAGCAGCGAAAAACACTTTCAACTTTATTTTGCCCAACAGCTTATTGAGAGTTACAAGAGGTAGGAGAAGAGGTTAATGTCATGACTTTCAAAATGCCTCTTTTTAGTAGACCAGACTGTACATTGGCAAAGTCTAGAATGCTTTATAAACTATCATTGGCCTTCTAGACTCCGGGGATATTATGTTGAGGAGAGAATACAGGGATAAACTAGTTCAGACTTCAGGCATGTGTAAACTGTCTGTATGCGTGTTGACATGTTAGTATAACTCACTGGGGCAACAGCTGAAAGCCCTGAAAGGCTTCAAAAGATGTGCCAAGACAAAGAACCGACATTCAGGTTTTTCAGATGGCATGTGAAGCAACAAGCAGCAGCCACATTATGCGTCGCTCCACGGACTAGTTAAGGAACATTAAAAGAGCAGTTAGCCACACTAATCAGAAACATCTCCTGTCAAATTCACTGCATATCTCTTTACAATCCTACGAGTGTTGGTTGTGTGTTGTGGGTGTTTTGTGCGTTTTGTGAGTACAATGCTGAAATGCTGAAAAAAACGTACACAGTCCTGGCTTCAATTTGGGAACAGACCATTTCAGAGTTGGTTCCAATCAGAGTAAAAATAAATAAATAAGTAAATAAATAAATGAGCAACCTTCACTGCCTACAGAGCACAGTCTCGTCTGGGATACGGTGCCGATACTGGCCTGAGTTATGGTTCAAGACGGCTCCATTCCAAAGTCATTTCCGACCTGAATAACACGATGTTCACATCGAGTACTTTTCTTCCCCATCCCTTTCCCCGTACAAGCCTCAGGGCTCTGCTGGCATGGCACCCACTATCCGTCAGCTCAGCCTGCCGCCACCACAGAGACGACATTCCAGGAGATTATGTTTCCCCTTCATTCCATGTTTCTCACCAGCTACATCATCATCAGATAGCGAGCTGGACAAACATAGAAAGTGTCTTAAAGCACACCTGCAGTACTATAGCTTACTAAGGCCTTGTGAGCATGCCTAACCCTTGCATGTGAGCTTTGGATGGAAAAAAAGAAGTGGAAAAAAAAGGTAGTCACCTCACCCAGCCTGGAAGCCTGGAAGTCACTAGAAAGCGTCAAAGGCAAATCTTACAGGTCTTGTGTGTTAGATTTGATTACATACGGTGGTAAAATAACAGATGCAAACCAGTCCTATGTTCCTTTTGTTTAGGTCAGATATGTTAACACTTGCTATTGTAACAGTCCTTTATGCTGTATGGTTTTGGTTTAATGTAAAAAATGTGTTCAAATGTTCAAACGTGTTAGTGTGTGGCTAGGTATTAGAGTTAGGTGTTGAAGAGAGAACTGATCAAAGCTGCATAAAAAAAGTAAAACTGTAACTGAATAAAACATTAATCTATCCATATTATTTAATGGTTTCCATATTATTTTATTTCCAGTGAATGGTTTCTATAGAATAGAAGTTCTATTGGAATCCTTAGGCAGCCCCAGAAGCTTGTTTAAACACTTGTATGTGTGTGTGTGTGTTTGTGAGAGAGAGAGAGAAAATTGTGTGTGTGTGAGAGAGAGAGATAGAGAAAGAAAGAGTGTGTGTGTGTGTGCTTATCTGTGTGTTTTTGTGTGTGTGTTTTGAGTGTGTGTGTGTGTGTGTCTATCCCTTCCGTTCCCGCTCTGATCCTGGACATAGCTGAGTGGGTACGCTGGTGTGTGTGTGTTTGTGTGAGAGAGAGTATCTGCTCTGATCCTGGCCATAGCTGAGTGGGTACGCTTGTGTGTGTGTTTGTGTGTGAGAGAGTGGGTACGCTTGTGTTTTGGAGGGGGAAAAGTGTAAACAAACTGAGCCCACGGGGACGTCCGGAGACAAAGGCTACGCGCTGGCCCATGAGCCCCTGGATGGGAGCATTAGTCTCAGGGTCAAGGCCACAGTCACGGGTCCATTCAGGGCCCTGACCCCAGACCACCACAGCCCTGGAACACCACATCAAATAAAACAATACGGCAGTGACACTGAGCTTCACCACCAGAGACCACCATCACTCCGGCGGCTCAGGAACGAGTGGACAGGGGGGATACACTCTTTCTTTCTCACACTCTTCTTTCTTACTCACGTCCTCTTAAGATCCGAGACGTTAGCGAGTGATTTGCGTTTCGATTTTTTAGCGCACCTCAACCAGAGACGGGAGAGGAGGAAGTGAACGTAAAAGAGGAAAACAAGACGTCTGGGTGTCATTAGGGAGGAATTACCTTAACCCCTGTTAGCCCTGCTTTGTTCTAGTCCAGGAGCTTTCCACAAGGACAATCTGGGGTTTGTGTGGACTCACGGTTGACTAGGCGCATTCTCTCTGCTTGAAGAGTTCTGCCGGGGCTAGCCCAGGCTCCATAACAAAAAGCCCAGCTTATTATCGCCTGCTGAAGCAGTTGTCCGCACATGTATAAATCCAGTAATTGCTGCCGCTGAACAAGCAGACTGAATTGGAGATGACACTGAACCATTATTGGGAAATCAAATGCTGTTTTTGCAATTACGTTGGTTTGGCTGAGCACAGTGAATCGCCCCCCTTTGATTCTCGTAGAAAAGTTAATCTGTCCACAAGCGCACTCTGCTGAAGCCAGTGTGGACACAGACAGTCTGCCAGGGGCCAACAGGGTGCAGGATGGATCTGGCTCAGATTCGGTCTACTTTAGGCCCAGATCCGGCCCACTTTAGGCCCGAATCACCACAGATCAGCACTGGGTCGGAACCAGCTCTTCCCGATCCAATCAGGCCTCGGAAATGGAAAATTGAGTTGCGTTGTAATCTCGTTGTTTGCTTATTGGTGCTCTTTGTTCAGACAGACAGACAGACAGACAGACAGATACTTTATTGATCCCAAAGGGGAAATTCAAGGTCCCAGCAGCTTAAAAAAATCATACACAACATATGCTACGGTGTACACAGGATGATAAGAAGCAGATCAACAAAACAACATGACTAGATCACCATTACTAAAAAGAACAACAGAATACCAATACTAAGGGTAGAGATATGCATGAATGTACTGTGGTCCAGTATGAGGTGTGTGTCAAGGTAGTAGTGCAAATGAGTCCAGTAGTGCAACAGTGCAAGGTTAAAACCAGCAATAAATATGTGCAATTGTTCTATTGTTATTTATAAGTCCTATCCGCAGTATAAAGTGGGATGAGAGAATGTTCCACAATGGATCCAAGTGGTGCTACATTAAGATAACAATATATAAGACTTTAGGACCGGGTTGTTGTGAAGCGCTATGAGACATGGCTTTTGTATAATGCGCAATACAAATATAATTTAACTGAATTGAATGGTCAGACTTGGGAACTGTTAAAAGGGTTTTAGTGTTCCAGTCAGACTTTAGAATAGAGGATCCTGAAACCCCAAAACATTGAGATGATGTTTAGCTTTAGCCAATCAAACGATGCAGGAGGTTTAGCTCCAGTTGAATCTGAGGATACTGGGAGTGTGTTTCAGCGCCACCCAATAATAAGTCAGAGTAGAGGGAGGAAGGTTGCGCACTAGCCAATCAGACACCAGAATACTGAGGGAGGGGCTCAGATCTAACCAATCTGTTTTCAGAACTGTACGAGATGGAAAGCTGCAGAAAAAAAGCTAGGTGGGTGTAGGGCGGTGTAGTAGTGGACGGACGGAAAGCTTAGGATGACATTTGCCAAACCAACTCATTGGACTACAGAAAACACTATACTATGAACTTATTTACCCACAACGTACAAAACAATCATGAAAACCACTAGAAATACAAGCCCAGCACACACACAGACACACACACACAGACACACACACACACACGTACGTCAGAATCTGAGCTGTGGATGAACGGCTGTGAGTAGTCTCTGGGCTAGCAGTGTGTGTCTGGAGTGCTGGTGAGAGAGGGAGAGAGGAGAAGAGTGTGAGTAGTCTAGTCTCTGTGCTGGTGAGAGAGGGAGAGAGGAGAAGAGTGTGAGTAGTCTAGTCTCTGTGCTGGTGAGAGAGGAGAGGAGTGTGAGTAGTCTAGTCTCTGTGCTGGTGAGAGGAGAGGAGTGTGAGTAGTCTAGTCTCTGTGCTGGCAGTGTATGGCTGGTGTGCTGGTGAGAGAAGTGTGCTGGTGAGAGAAATGTGCTGGTGAGAGACAGAGTTAGAGGAGTATGGAGAGTTAGAGGAGTATGGAGAGGAGTATGGAGAGTTAGAGAGGAGTATGGAGAGGAGTATGGAGAGTTAGAGAGGAGTATGGAGAGTTAGAGGAGTATGGAGAGTTAGAGGAGTATGGGGAGTTAGAGGAGTATGGAGAGTTAGAGGAGTATGGGGAGTTAGAGGAGTATGGAGAGTTGGAGGAGTGTGGAGAGTTAGAGGAGTATGGAGAGTTGGAGGAGTATGGAGAGTTGGAGGAGTATGGAAGGGAAAGTCCAGTCAAGTGAAAAGAAACACAAGCAGCAATCAGCTGCCTCATGAGCAGGCAGCACTAATCTAACATGGCAGCCAGGGGCCACAACCCAGCACACAGCACCCAGGTCCTCCGAGACTCCCTCCCTCCCTCCACTCCTCCTCTCTCCCTCCACTCCTCCTCCTCCTCTCTCTCTCTCTCCCTCCACTCCTCCTCTTCCCTCCCTCCACTCCTACTCTCTCCTTCTACTCCACTCCTCCTCTGTCCCTCCACTCTCCCTCTCTCACTCCCTCCACACCTCCTCTGTCCCTCTACTCCTCCTCTGTCCTCCACACCTCCTCTCCCTCCACACTCCATCCCTCTCCTCCTCCCTCCCTCCACACCTCCTCTCTCAATCTACTCCACTCCTCCTCTCTCCCTCCCTCTACTCCTCCTCTCTCCCCAACTCCACTCCTGGGGTAAATGGGGGGGGGGGGG
>JAGFZM010004687.1:11350-27159 GCA_017657215.1 Limnothrissa miodon | reverse complement strand
GAAAACATGATTGTCATTTCTATTTTAATTTTATTTCAGTATTTTGGATTTTCTACAGTGTGAACCATGGCTGCTTCTTCAGAAGATGAGGTGCAATGTTATATTTTATATATTTATATATTAAATTACCTTTTTTATCACATTGTTGTTAATAACCATTTTGGACAGGCATTAAGGATTGTGTATCAGTTTAGCCAATCCTATCTCTAATGAGGTATTAACAGACAGATCAAGCATGGATATTCAACCAACCAGACCAATGATTGCAGAGAAAAGAAAGTGGGATGCATCACAATTTGAAAATAAAAACATTTGTTTAGCCTGCCTTCATTGAGTTTGGGCAGAAGTCTGGTTTTGATTAATCCTCTATTTCAGGCAAATGGAAAGAAGTGGAGATGGCCATCATGACCAGACTGATTTAGCTGATCAGTATGTGATGACCAGGCCAACTGATTTGAGTTATGTTGATAAACTGTGTTTGTTAATGTTTTACATTTTTTTCTCAAAGGCATTTGAAGATGCTACTGATTTCTTAGAGGATGAGTCTTGCTTATGTGGATCTTTTACACACATCTCACTAGAAGATGAGAACATAGAAAAGCCTGCTCAAAATGGTAAGCACTGACTCGCATTTAAAAAATCACCTTACTGTTTACAGACCAAATCACCCTGGTGAAGGTACTGTAGTTGAAAGCCCAGCACATCTAGTATAGTCCATTTCATTTACCTCCAGATACTAGTCAGGGAACAAGGGAACAAGTAAGTATAGGTTCAGTCCTATTACCATGTGACTTCTACAAAGTTGCTCAGTTAAAAACAACAGTTTCAGCAGTATAAAAAGGCAGAACAAATTTGCATAATTTATTGTTCTGAGCATGTCATGCATGTCCAAATAAAATTTGGTAATGTGCAATATTACCAACATTACTGAATTGAAAATTAATCAAATTGAATCGAGAATCGAATCGGACCCTTGTGAATCGATACCCAGCTCTACAATCTGCTAACAAAGCGTGGGCAGAAAACATTAACTCTGAATTAGTACTAGTACTAATTCCACTAACTACTACGAAGGCAGGTTTACATGAAAATGTACATTTGTGTGCAGATGTTCCATCTCCGAGTGACATCACTGTGCAGAGTGTCAACACCCACTCTGCTGTTCTCATCTGGGATCCACCAGAGGGGATTGAGACCTTTGAGCTTAGCTTCTCCACCGCTGGAGAACAGCCAGACGGCAGGACCATCAACACTAACAGTGCTGAAGTGGAGACACTAAAACCCGGGATGGAGTACAACTTCAGTGTCACCTCAGTAACGGAGGACAATCGTCGGAGTTTACCAGTCACTGTGTCTGCACTCACAAGTAACAATTATTTCCCATTTTGTGTGTGTGTGTGTGTGTGTGAGAGAGAGAGAGAGAGAGAGAGAGAGAGAGAGAGTTTAAGGCCCCCAACTTGTAAATATGCATGTGTTGTCAAGGAAAAACATTTAACATAAGTTAGGTACACATTTCTTATCTTGTGTTTTTAAAAATGTTTTGATTTGCTTATAAATCAATTCTCATTCTAAAGCTATTCTTTAAATTGACCTGCTAGTATGGTTTAATGTAGATGTTAATTTCTCCATGGTCTGTATTAAACATTAAAATTAGAATTATGATAGTGAACCCGGACGGATACTCTAATAACTCTCAAGCAGCAAGACAATATGGGGTCATTGGCTGCAATGGGGTCATTGGTAGCAAGCCCAGGAAGAACGGCTTAAAAATGCTAATATTCAATTCAATTCAATTCAATTTTATTTATATAGCGCATTTTTACAAAAGGCATGTCACAAAGCGCTTAACACAAGAGGCCCAATGAGCAACAGGGGCAAGGAAAAACTTTTTGTCTTATATTTGGGACAATACGGTATTTTGGACGCATTGAAATGATTGATTAAATGATTAAATTTAATACAATTTTTACTCCATTTCAGGGCCAGTTCCTCCTGAAAGAGTGAAAGTGAACCATACCAGTGCAGACTCTGTGTCCCTCAGTTGGGAGCCGCCTGATTTTCCTGTGTGGGAGTACCATGTGACCTGCTGGCAGGAAGACAAACTAATCCAGGAGAGGGCAACTAAATCTCAGGATGCTACGTTTAACAGCCTCTTACCTGGCATGCGGTACTCAGTAGCTGTCACAACTGTCCTTGAGAATGGCACCGAGAGCAAGATGACCACCAGATATGCACTTACAAGTAAATCAAAGATTTATATATTATTTCATTAAAGCTGGCACGAGCCACAAGTGTTTACAATCTATTAGCTTGCTAACTAGCTCATCTAAACAAATACATATGTTAAAGTATGAGGAGAAATTTATCTTAAAGGTGCTCTAAGCGATGTGACATGTTTTTAGGACTAAAACATTTGTTGTTACATACAGCAAACATCTCCTCACAATCTGCTAGCTGCCTGTCCCCTGAACACACTGTAAAAAAATGCGGTCTCTGTAGACAGCCCAGGCTCCACAAACGGCTAAAAAACACAGTGGGCAAACCTAGCATAACAAACAAAACGAAATGAAACGAAGTGAAACATAACAAACATTGTTCCAGCCAATGAACGACAAGAAGGATTTGAAGGAGGGGTTGGGTGGGGGTTGCACGTTCATGAGTCTTTCAGGAAGCATGGGAGGGAGGGGGAGGAGGGAACTATCCTCCGTTTTGTTTGACAATACATCGAACGTCAACAAGAATTGACATCAAACACCATCGCTTAGAGCGCCTTTAAATCCAAAAATAGACCCAAAATTAGATCCAAAATTAGACACCATCTCCCAATATAAAGCAGATTAATCACAGCTCTTGAGCTCTGAATTGTCTTTGTAGTCTATCTGCCTTGTTATTGTTGAATTTAGGTAGCTTAAAGTGTCCATAGAACACATTTTTGACCATCATAAATTGTTCTTTGAGCCTCAATAGTAGTGTATGCAATTTTTTGCGGCTAAAAAAAAATTCTTGGGTTTGTCTTCTACAGTCCAAATAGTAGCTCATTATAAATACTCTGTTTTTCCTTCTCCATGGCAAGTTTCCCGCCCCCTGGCGCTAATTGGCCAGTTCATTGTGTTCAGTTCACAAAATATATAGTTGGCATTTCGTTCACTAATAAAGACGGTAATAGAAATGATTGACGTTAGCAAATGTCATCTCTACATGGAACTGATAAGTTCTAGACTGATGCAGCCTGCAGCAAACTTTTAATTTACAACAACCCATTAAATGTAAGCAAACAATCCATGAAGGTGAAAAAGAAATGCTTCACAATAACCCGGATATCTGTAATCAAGTAGCCACAAAGGCAATTACTGATAGCAGTACAAAGATCTATCTTAGCACAGATAATATGTCAAACGGTATATACACTTATATGATTCTATGGTTATGGCGACCAAAAAACACTGAATTCTAGCATGGTTACCTACCGGTATTGGTTGTGCTTGCTGAATAGGTGGAACAGATCCTGATTTCAGGCGTAGATTTTGTGAAACAATCCGTTGTGAAGTGGCCAGAGCAAACTACCAACCTTGGATTGAAGTTTTGTGGAACGTCGTTGTAGATAAACATCAACCACTCCTGTTGAATGCAAGGTTCTTGAGGAAGCATGTGCAAATTCCGGATAATCCCAGTACATCCTGGAATGTTACACGCGTGTCCTGACATGTTTTTTCGTATGTTTTCCAGTCAAACAGACCAGTCAGCCGTTCTCAATGTTACCTAGCTCTAGCAGTGCCATCAGCTACAGTTCAGTTATACCCATATGGTTATACTGCCGAAGCAAAAGGCGGCTGGACCAAAGACTGTCCCAAACGATCTTTGACTGGACCAGAGAGGGTCAGTATCCAGGATCTTTGATTGGACTATGTAAATGAAGGAGGTGTATCTTGGGAGAATACGTAATCTCCCGCCTCATTTCAGATTGGCCTGGATCAACCTGGCCTTTACTAGCGCCCAATTTACATCTAAAAGGAGGCGGTAGACGGCATTGAAGTTTTGGTATGGTCCATTGGATATGTTAAGCTACCTAAATTCAACAATAACAAGGTAAGTGTGGTTTTGCATTCTATGGGCACTTTAAGGTTTTCAATGGACCATATCTAAACTCTGTCACCGTCACCCGCTTCTACATGTCTTCAAACTAAAAATGGCAGTGCTGAAAAGAGGCCTGAGTCACTTGGATACACCTCCTTAATTTGCATGGTCCAATCAAAGATTGTTTTCAAATAATAAAATAATACGCTATTATTGACAAAGCAATAGAACAATTTCTGATGGTCAAAAAATGTGTTCTATGATACCTTTAAAAATTTTTGGAGGTTGGTGTCAATGTGATGCAGAAGCATAAATCCAGCGTACACGTTGAAGCTACACAAACAACGCAGATCTCGCAGAACTTTGTGATCAGTCAGCTTTACATCGGGATTTGAATATTGGATCTAATAGTTTCTAATTAGGTGGTTTGATTAAATGATTGTTTCACACATACACAGAGGTGTTTCTAGCACTTATACATAGTTAGACAAATAGATACAAAATTCAGACACAAAGATGTAATAATATAAATTAATGTTTTGAACATCAGGTAGTGCCTCATCACTTACACTTTTAAATGTGTGATTAGAGAGTGAGGAGCTCCTCTCTTGATTCTGCCTTTGTGTTCTGTTCATACAGAGAGCAACCTGGAAGGGCTTCTGGACAGCCTGGGCTTGATGAGCTACTCAAAAGAGAAGCTCTCACTCTGCAACGTTCTTCAAATCAGTGAGAAAACTATAACTGACAAAGCACCTACATCTTTATCATCCTTGCCATGGTGTTTCCTCAAGAAATTAATGATGGTAAATGTCACTGCTAGAAGTGTGAAGTGTGTCTCAACAGTTAATGAAAACTTAGATGAGAACTTTGACCTGTGCAGTGATAGCTTGGAGGACTGTGAGGACATGAGCTCTGTGGTAAACCCTTTAGACATCATAACAGCTTTGTTCCTGTGCTCTGATGGCTTTCTACAGCAGGAAATTACTTTGAAAATGTCTATGTGTCAATTCTCAGTGCCTTTACTTCTCCCATCTTGTGACACAAATCAGCCCATGTTCATGCTATGGGCTTTAAGAGAAATTGTGAAGAAGTTCAGACCACACTCTCTGTCAGACCCAAGAGGGTTTGTTGAAGAGAGGATTGTTCTCTGTCCTCTTCCTCTAGTATCTTTTGTCAGGTTAGGAGAATGTGGCTTTTCAAAATCACAAATCCTCAATAAGTTGCTCAGCAACCCGCAGCAATACCATGACACTTTCCTTCACCATGACATGGATTGTGGGGACAGTCCACGGAAGATCTCTGATGGATTGGTGGAGATGAGCTGGTACCTTCCTTGTGGGAACAAAAATATTGACATTTTTCCTGAGCCACTGGCTGTGGCCAATTTGAGAGGAGATATTCGCTCATTTGAAACACAATACTCCTTCTTGTGTCAGACATCCTCAGCGATTTTTGTTTTTTTTGACAGTTTGGATACAGAACACAGTCAAATACTGACTACTCAGTACCATAAGGCACAGATGTTCTTGGTGGGAAATGCCCAAAGCAAGAACTTCAACATGAATGACTTGAAGCTGGTGGCTTCAGAACTGAATCTGAAGACTGCCAATGTTATTCTCAAAAGAAAACAAATGAATGATGCCGACTTTGTCAAAAATCTGCGATCAACAATCACAAACTGGCTGAAAAGCGATCCATCTAAAGTTCAGCTGGAGCACATTGCTGACATAGCCCATGATCTTGGCCTTCGTGTGGATGAGGACAACAGAGAATGCCAAAATGCAAAGATAAATGCATTTGAAATAACTTCACTAATTAAAGACACTTTAGACTTTAAGGAGTCCCAACTGCCATTGCAAGGAGAAATCTGGAAGGAGCTTGCAAAACTTGAAAAGGAGGAGTGCAGATTGAGAAAAGCTGGGGATCAGAATATTGAGAACTACAAAAGTGAACTTCGCACACAGAAGTCAGACCTTAGAAAAAAGCAACGTACCTTTGACATGTCAGAGGCCATGACATGTTTCATTAATGCACTAACAACCTCTGGACTTGAGAGGTCTTACTTTTTGAAATGGATGAGAATGAACTTGGACAATATGTCAAGGAAAAGTCTCACTGGACTGCGAGATCAATATAAGGAAAAATGCCAGGATTCAGTCGTAAACAAAGACGAGATCAAGGAGCTTGACAAGCACATTTCCAGAAGCTCTCTGGGGGTTGAGCATTTTGTGAGAGAGATGGGCCAGCTATATGAGTCCACATTAACCCTGCCAAAACACTCTGAAGCCCGTCAGCAAATGATGCATTTGCCTGAATTGTGTGCCCAGTTACTGCTAGATGGCTTTCCTCTGGAACTTGTAGATGGGGATGCTTCTAACATACCAATGAAATGGGTTAAGGATGTGTTGCTGCAACTTAATAATCTGGTTCAGCCCAAAAACAAAATTCTAGTGGTAACTGTCTTAGGGGTTCAGAGCACAGGGAAATCTACTCTCCTGAACACTATGTTTGGAGTACAGTTTGCTGTCAGTAGTGGAAGATGTACCCGAGGAGCTTTCATGCTGCTCATAAAAGTTTGTGATGATCTCCGTAATATGATGGATTGTGATTACTTGATGATAATTGATACAGAAGGTTTGAAGTCTCCAGAACTGGCTCAGCTTGATGACAGCTATGAGCATGACAATGAATTGGCCACCCTTGTGGTCGGGCTCAGTGATGTCACAATAATTAACATCGCCATGGAGAACTCTACAGAGATGAAGGATGTTCTCCAGATTGTGGTGCATGCATTCCTCAGAATGAAGGAGGTGGGAAAGAAACCAGTTTGTCAATTTGTTCATCAGAATGTGGCTGATGTCTCTGCACATGACAAAAACTTGAGAGACCGAAAGCTCCTTCTGGAACAACTTAATGAAATGACCCAGGCAGCAGCCAAAATGGAGGGCAAGGAGGAGAACCAGAAGTTCACAGATGTGATGGAGTACAATCCAGAGACGGGAAACTGGTACATACCTGGACTATGGCATGGAAACCCTCCCATGGCTCCAGTTAATGCAGGTTACAGCGAGGCAGTCTATGACTTCAAAAAAACCATTATCCACGTGTTTGGACAGTGCAAGACATCTGGGAACAACATTGAAGATTTTCTTGAATGGACAAAGAGCCTGTGGAATGCTGTGAAGTATGAGAATTTCATATTTAGCTTTAGGAACAGCTTGGTGGCAGATGCCTACATGAGATTATGCACGGAGTACAACAAGTGGGAGTGGGCTTTTAAGAAACACATGTACACATGGCTCCTCAGTGCTGAAACCAAAATCTCTAACTATGAACTGACTCAGTCTGAATTGGAAGAATCAAATATCAGTGATTTTCATAATGCATTGAAATCCAAGGCTCTTTTAGAACTTGGCCAAAGGGAGAAAATAGTTCTCAGCAGTCTTACACAGTACTTCAAACAAACTGAGGGCCATGTCTATCTTGTGGAGCGATACCGCCAGGATTTTGCCAACAGTGCAAAATGTCTCAGAAGGGAGTTGGAAAACTCTGTGATGAGCAAACTTGAAGTTGCTATTTCCATTAGTCAAGGCATGAGTAAGTTAGAGAACATAAAAAAAACACACACAGATCTCATGGAAAAAAAGGTCCAAGTGCTACTTGAGCAATGCAAGACCAGCAACTCAAGGAAGACTGACCTAGAACTTGAGATAATATTTGAAAATGTGTGGAAAGAAACTCTGGCTGAACTAGCATTCTGTGGATTGAAGCAAAAAAATATAGCAGAAAATGTGTTCCACTATCTGAGAACAAACTTGAAACAGAAAGGGGGTTCAGTGCATGAAATGATCAGCAATGTCAATCTTTCAGAATGGGGTACAGAACCTTTTGTTGTTACTCAAGATCATTTCTCCAAGAATATTTTTAAAAGGATTTCAATGTTTTTATTTCAAGATCACATAAAGAAGACACAGACAATGGCAGAGAAAATGATTGACAGATGCTCGGCATTTATTGATGAAAAAAGCAAGTCTGACTATTATGACACCTACATACAGGAGATTTTGCACAGTGTTGATGCCAAATTAACTGACTTTCGTAAGTTCTACACCAGTGACATATTTGAAGTTTTGTTGAAGCTCCACATTTGTGGGATTGCTGCAAGGAAATTTCAGAAAATGCATGACTGCTTCATACGTGATAACGACCCATGCAGGTGCCTTGAGCAGTTTAAAGAAAAGTACCTTGCGGACTTTAAGGACCTGTACAACGAGCGAGATCAGTGTCAGAGGAAGGCAGAAGAATTCGCAAATCTGTGCCTCAAACCAGCAGTGGAGTCTTGGGTTGCGGCTTCTCTGGGTCCAGACATAGTTGATGAGATGTTGGTAGGAAAAAATGCCTTTCAGTTCAGCACTAGATCCTTCTTCCAATATTCTCTCCTGAAAGAGTTGCTCTTGGAAGGCAACTTTGAAAACTATGTGAGGTACATTTGTTCTTATGAACAGTTTGTGAAAGACTGGATATATGACCGGATTATAGAGCACTTTTCCAATGGAAATAACATGTCTCAGATACAGGAGAAATATCTCAAAACAATCACAGTGGAAATACAACAGGCTATTCAGACAGCTCAGGAACAGACAGACCCAGAGGCCTCCCTTAAGGAATTTATTCCTAACATATGCAGAGAGCTTGAAGAAAAACTGGCAATTCCCAAGGATTCCCTTGATGCTGTCATTGCTCTTAGCAATGCAAAAGTGGAACCATTTGCCCATTCACTCACAGGCATCATTGAAGAAATTGGAAAGTCATTGAGGCAGGATTTCCTAGAACTTGACACTCGTACCAGACTCCAAACACTTAAGATGAAACCAGAGAATGAGCTGTTTAAGCGAGTGTTTGGATGTGGCAAACAGTGTCCGTTTTGCATGGCTCCATGTGAGGCAGGGGGTGAAGCTCACCAAGACCACTGTGCATCAATCCATAGGCCAGAGGGACTGGGTAGATACAGATTTGAAGCATCAGTCAAGCTAGTGACTGAAATTTGTTCTTCATGTGTGTTCAGTGATACTTTTTTCAGATGCTCTGAGACAAACTATCAGTACCATCCCTTTAAAAAGTACCGTGAGATTTTCCCTGACTGGCACATTCCAGCTGATCCAAGCATCCAAGCCTCTGATTACTGGAAGTATGTCATGACAAAATTCAACAAAGAGTTTGCAGAAAGGTACAGGGCAAAGCCTGGTGACATTCCTCTGGCATGGAAAATAATCACCCAAAAGCAGGCTGAGGAGAGCCTGAAAGAATGTTTTAGTATTAAGTAATGAGTTAGTAAATTACCAATGCTAGTCTTTTACTTCAATGGCTACTTCTTATAGGCTACTTCTTGAATACGCTTTTGGGTTGTGCTGATTTATATACTTTTTGTTGAGTTTTTTGTTTGTTTTGTTTTGGTTTCTTGGCATTGAACAATATGGTTGAATAAGTAACTGTTTTGTTCCTTTTTTCATTTGTTTTTTTTTTGTTTGTTTGTTTGTTTGTTTTTGCTTTGAACAATGAAAATGCATATGGTTGAATAAGATAACATTTATAATACCTGTAATACCTTTATGTGGGAAGAATTAAATATGATTCATATACAGTACCAGTTTAAGTTTAATATTTGTTTTAACTGGTACTGGATCCATTAACTGTGTGCTTTAGAAAAGTTAACATTTAATTAAACAATTGCAATAACAGTTGTCTAAATCAAGGCAGGTTCATTAAATATTAAATCTGTATGTAATTTGTTTGTATTGCTGTTGACTTGCTAAATGGTTTTGCATATTAAAATCACAAAAATATAGTAGTATCTGTATGGCAAATCAATTTATTCTCTGTGGCTTATAATGATTGACATGAGTAGATATAACAACAATAGGCAGGCCTAATGATGATAGTGAAAAGATGCATTGTGATACAGTCCCCACTATAATTACTGATACCTCGGGTCAAGCATAAACTACTAAATTTGACTGCAACCACATAAAGTACAATGCATTTTGAAGTTTTCCACTCATTAGAATGGGGTGATCCCTTCATGCTAATTTCATATTTATTTCACATTATTTTTGAATTTATAAAACAAAACGTTATTCAATTGCCATTGCTGAGCACCTGACACTCCTTGAGTAGATGCAGTTTACTGTACAAGGCACTAGATGTTATGGTACAGTAATTCACTAACTGTGTAGCCTACATCACTCTGCTCAACAGTGTCATTTCTGACAAAGTTATTTCTGCAATGTAATGTGTTACAGTAAGTATGTGTTACAACAAACCATGTTTAAAATGCAATAGTAGAGAAATTATACATTATAGAAGAGTAATGTATACAACTATAGAAGAGTAATGTAACTATTAACATTTGATATTGATATGTACTTTAGGAGCACTTTTTCAGACTTTGAATTTTGTCAACTGTCAACGATTTCCAGTTTTTAAAACTGTCAACCACTTCTAGGTTTCTACATATGATACAACTGAATGTGTAATCCTTATTATGTCTTTAGCTGTAATTTAATTACAGTTTTAAAAGTAATGTAACTACTTAGTGATGCGCTCTCCAACACTGCTGCTCAGGAACTATAACTTTGCATAATATCAGCTGTAAAATGAGCAATCTGGTGTAAACCCTATTGAAAAAATCATATATCTTCCTTACTTAAACAGGTCAGAATGACATTGTATGTTTTATGTAAGCCCCATATATGTTCTATGCTAAATTATGGCCACTGTCATACTAAAAATCACACATACAACATATATGAATACTGTATGAAGTCTTATATGAGTTTTACATGGCAACATAAAGCAAATATGTATGGAATTAGTAAAACTAATAAAGGAAATTACTAAAATTCATATACAAATCATGTAAAGTTTGAACCAAAGTTCTACTGCATAAAATGCTAATCTAATTAAATTCACATGATCTATTTACATTTTAAGTTAGTTTATTGTCAATTTCTCTACATATACAGAGGAATCAAAATTACATCTTTAGCTATCCCACAGTGATGCGGATGGTCAGGAGAGCCAGAGACCGCTGCGCCTACACAGCTTCTCTGTCACCTACGCCACAAACAATGGCAGCAGTGGGATTTGAACACACACCTCCGAAGAGACTGGAGCCTAAATGCCTTAGACTGCTCGGCCACACTACCTTGCTCCTGGTGGCAGACTGGAGCCTTGCATGGCAGCCCCCTCCACTGGTATTTGTGTGTGAATGGGTGTGTGATTGGGTGAATGCCATAAGCAGGTGGTGCGTGTATGCAGCGGCCTCTGGTTCTCCTGACCATGACGAGCATCACGTGTGGAATTGCTAGAAACATAATTTTGATTCCTCTGTATGTCCTGTATATGTACAGAAATCGCCAATAAAGAGACTTAACTTACTAATCTAATTTAACCACACCACTTGTTTTAAATTAGCAAAATTGTGTCTCTGCTCTTCAAACTTTAAATGTTTCCACCGTTAAGAAATGTCAGCATATATTAATTATATATGATTCCAGTCAATAAGTCATACAAATTTGCAATATAACACTTTATTTCAAGTCAAGCTAAGTGACATACAATCAATTTATACTCCACAACTTAACTTTGCCTAGGAAAAACAAAACACTAAAAAATAACATACGAATCAATTTTCAAAGAGCATTCCCCATTCATGTCAATGAATATGGGAATCCATCTGTATAATCTAATTGCCACACACATTTTCCCTAGAATAACATGCCACAATAAGGCAGTAAGACATGCCCCACCCTCATCATTTTAATAAAACCTCTAATTAAGAACTTTTAGTTTGCAAGTAAACCAATAGAACCACAATCTATTGTATATATTTTCTCAGAGCTTATAGCCTCAGAATTAGATTTTTAAAGGCCATTCATATTTTGAAAGTGGAAGAGAAATTGGGTGCTTTTATCTTTTTAAAGCAGTGTACATCCATAAACATCTGGATATCCATAAACATGAACTGAGACAGGTCCCACCCCCATCCCCCTTTGCTATCCACACACAGATCATTGGGGGTTGGTGACGGGCATGCTGTAGGTAAAATTGTCATACCAAACCAATTAACTCTGAACAGATTCTTTGTGTATTTTATTTCTTGCAGATAGGCCATCACTGTCTTTCCTTGGAACAACAGACCAAAATTTTTTTAAATGCTGATAAAATGTCTCATACTATGAGTAGACTCTTCAGCAATCTGGCATAAATGACAAGATACACAAAGGAACAAAAAAAAATAACGACAGTTAAACAGCTGTATAATACATTTAATTTAAGATGAATTAAGAGGAATTTTCTTTAAAAATAAAAGCCACAAACATTGTTCTTACAACTTCATTTACTCTGCAACGTCTACAAACAGTTTTATTATCTGGGGAAATCAAATGTGTTTAAAGCTCATTTCTGTTTTGATTCTCTCTCTGCTCTGTCTTCGTCTCCTGGAAGATCTTCCCATCTGGTTTCTTAATCCATGTAAGTCTGGTGTCGGCTGGCATCCCCATGTCCCCCAGTCTCTGCCTAATCTGAACAGAAGAACAAAACACAAATCATTCAGAACCATTGGGAGGGGTGTGTGTTTGGTGGGAACTACACTCTATGGGGTGGTGGTGACGTAGTGGCTAAGGAACTTGGTTAGCATGTGAGTAGACTAAAACATTTTGGGTTCAAATCCTGGCTACCACCATTGTGCCCTTGAGTAAGGCACTTAACCCTAAGTTGATGACCCTAAGTAATTGAAAGCTGGCATAAAGGCATCTGCTACTTACGTAAACGTGTAAATGTATGTGTACATCTATGTATAATAACTTGCCTTTGGAAAAGTATTGCAGACTGTGCATATATTTAAGATTATAGATTAACTATACTATATAACTTAGATTAACTACATCTGAGATATCTGAGTTGTTTATTAAGTGGCGATGATGCTGATGATTCAGTCTACATCAGCAGGTAGGAGAGAGTGAGCGACTAGCTTGTCAACTATCAAAGGAGACTGTGTGTTATTTTGCATAGAGGCATTAAATCAGGCAAAGTAGTACATCATCCCTGTGGTTGTAGCCTTGGTCATGATAAAATGCAAATGCTCTTTCTGTTTTGCCATGCACAAGTTGCACAACCTGTTACTGAAATCACAACTTCTCTGTGACAACACTGAATAGATACCATGTATACAGCATTTGTACAACAGTATTACTGTCTTTTGACACTTTACAGCAAGGAGAAGACAAGAGCATCGTTGATAAGGAAAACACTCTTATGGTAGTTAGTCTAGAAGGAAACCTTGGGCAGATTATAAGCATTGGTCGTGATTGGTTGTTATTTGACATAAAAGCCCACACAAAGAGATACTAGCTGGAATGCATCACACGTGCAAAACATACCAGTCAGCATCAGTGTTTTTGTCTGTCCTAAACCCACCACAACAGGATTCAACAGAATTGGTTTTTTTTTGTTTGTTGTTTATCCAACGTATATGGGGTTAATAGAACAAATCTAAATATTCAAAGGACATTCTGCTCCATCAAAATTCACGCAAGTCTGTCTCAGACTCACCTGCTGTAGGAGATCCTGCTGCATTGCAGGTTCCTCCATATTCACCTGAGAGTCCATCTGGAGCGCCACTTTTACTACCTGCTTCCCCACCATAGGCTTTCCCACTATAGTAACGTTTAGACAATACATTAAATACATAACATGTAGTCTACAGAGCGTCATAAACATACACATAAAACAAGCTCTGCTGTGTTCACTATCCATGTAATATACTAACACAAGTTATAATGTTCAAGAGGCAACTCCAACCTCACCACAAAATTAGCTGATACTTCAGTGATATTTACAATCAGCACTCATTACCTGTACAATCACCACTCATTACAAGTATTACCTGAGAAAATTATTTGAAACAAAACAGAAAGTCTTCATTTATTAAGTTAAAAGCACTTTTGTTACAATTGTTATTGTAATATTTATTTATTTATTTTGACAGGCCTGGATAGAGACATGCACGCAAACACACACACACAAACACACACATTGATACAGGCACTTAAAACTGAATGTTTCCACATTATTATCAATGAGCTGAACTAGACTTACCCTCAAGAGTGCAGATGAAGTTGAGTTCGTTGTTCTCAGACAGGCTGATCCAGGTCTGTTGTCCTCCAGACTCCACGGCTCCGTATCTCTGGTCGCATCCTTGCCCTGTCCCTTCCTCCGCTGAGTCCCAGTAGCTGAACACCCCCACTGTCTCTCCACTGACCCACGACCAGTTTCCCAGGTTGCAGGAGTGGTACAGGCCCATCCACACAGCGGCCGTGGAGGCTCCTTTGACCCGCTCACTCACCCAGCGCTGGACCCGGGGAGAGGGCACTGACACCAGATCCCTGAAGTTTTCCCGGCAGTACTGACGCGCCTCGTTCCAGGTCTTATTCTGACGGATCAGAACCAGCTTGTCTGGGGAGATGTGCAACATTGTTTGGTTAATGATCTAGAAACGGCGACAGAAACGGCAAATCTGAAGAATAGGATTGACGTTGTGTCAAAAATGTCTGTCCTGTCCAGTTAACCTATGCAGTTAATCAGCTTTGACCAGGTCACATTCAAACTTGAGCTATAAGCCATAAGTCATGCTGCCTGTAAATGCTTAGCTGAGTGCCGTTAAATCCTTCAGCATAATCTATTTCTTGAGTGTTGCTTCTAATTCTTTATCCTCAAGCCCTATCAAGCAACCGCTGTCAAAATATACAAAGTTAGTGGAAAACCTGTCCTGAACTGAAAAACCTGGCCTGAACTTAAGTGGGCCACACTTGGTTCCGTCAGAACTTAAGAGGCCTTTGGTGAAATGTCTTCAAGCTCCACAAAGAAGTCCAGTTGCATATTGGTTACAACAGTGGTACATTGTAACTTATACATTACACTGTTGTTTTTTACATTGCATCCTCTGAGGGAACATTGGCTTTCCTGTGGATCATGCATACAGCGAATGAAGGGTTGTGGTCTTTGTTCTCAGCCCTGCAGTGACAAAGCAGCTCAAAGCCACTGCTCTAGACGCAGCTGGAGAGCTGAGCTGTTCCTAAATAGTGTTAAAAGTATCCTTCACCTAGAGGAGCTGGCAGGTACCTTTAGGTCATATCTAGGGTTAAGTTTCCACTGGTTTCATGCTCTCATCTAGCCTTCATCTAGACTTTAGCATCATGCACATATGGTAGTCAGGTCATCTAGTTTAATACTACATATTAAATGTTGTCTGTTGGAGTAAATAATGAAAGGAAATTTGTGGCGTAATTCCTCTGACACTCACCCAACTTTGATATACATACATTCATGGATCTCATACTGTGCATGTGTTTAAATTCAGAGTGCTCCAATATCCTTCCAACCCTCCATTCACTCTCACCTAGACTGATATGATCAATTTATGATCAACAGAGTTCATAGAGTCTTAAAATGTCATCATTAGGTGAAGAGGCCTATGGCGCTTGACATGGCCACCTCTGTCTCGACTTGGGACTTGACTCCAACATAAGAGTTACTATTACAGTCGGAACTGCCCAAGGTTTCTTCCTTTACCAAAACAAGTAAAAACAAAAAATACTGATAGAGAGTTTTTCCTTGCCCCTGTTGCTCATTGGGCCTCTTTGTGTTAAGCGCTTTGAGACATGCCTTTTGTAAAA
>JAGFZM010004686.1:11345-27041 GCA_017657215.1 Limnothrissa miodon | reverse complement strand
GAAAACATGATTGTCATTTCTATTTTAATTTTATTTCAGTATTTTGGCAGATTTTCTACAGTGTGAACCATGGCTGCTTCTTCAGAAGATGAGGTACAATGTTATATTTTATATATTTATATATTATATTACTTTTTTTTATCACATTGTTGTTAATAACCATTTTGGACAGGCGTTATGGATTGTGTATCAGTTTAGCCAGTCCTATCTCTAATGAGGTATTAACAGACAGATCAAGCATGGATATTCAACCAACCAGACCAATGATTGCAGAGAAAAGAAAATGGGATGCATCACAATTTGAAAATAAAAACACTTGTTTAGCCTGCCTTCATTGTGTTTGAAAATAAAATTGGGTTGGGCAGAAGTCTAGTTTTGATTAATCCTCTATTTCAGGCAAATGGAAAGAAATGGAGATGGCCATCATGACCAGACTGATTTAGCCGATCAGTGTGTGATGACCAGGCCAACTGATTTGAGTTATGTTGATAAACTGTGTTTGTTAATGTTTTACATTTTTTTTCTCAAAGGCATTTGAAGATGCTACTGATTTCTTAGAGGATGAGTCTTGCTTATGTGGATCTTTTACACACATCTCACTAGAAGATGAGAACATAGAAAAGCCTGCTCAAAATGGTAAGCACTGACTCGCATTTAAAAAATCACCTTACTGTTTACAGACCAAATCACCCTGGTGAAGGTACTGTAGTTGAAAGCCCAGCACATCTAGTATAGTCCATTTCATTTACCTCCAGATACTAGTCAGGGAACAAGGGAACAAGTAAGTATAGGTTCAGTCCTATTACCATGTGACTTCTACAAAGTTGCTCAGTTAAAAACAACAGTTTCAGCAATATAAAAAGGCAGAACAATACTATTTGCATAATTTATTGTTCTGAGCATGTCATGCATGTCCAAATAAAATTTGGTAATGTGCAATATTACCAACATTACTGAATTGAAAATTAATCAAATTGAATCGAGAATCGAATCGGACCCTTGTGAATCGATACCCAGCTCTACAATCTGCTAACAAAGCGTGGGCAGAAAACATTAACTCTGAATTAGTACTAGTACTAATTCCACTAACTACTACGAAGGCAGGTTTACATGAAAATGTACATTTGTGTGCAGATGTTCCATCTCCGAGTGACATCACTGTGCAGAGTGTCAACACCCACTCTGCTGTTCTCATCTGGGATCCACCAGAGGGGATTGAGACCTTTGAGCTTAGCTTCTCCACCGCTGGAGAACAGCCAGACGGCAGGACCATCAACACTAACAGTGCTGAAGTGGAGACACTAAAACCCGGGATGGAGTACAACTTCAGTGTCACCTCAGTAACGGAGGACAATCGTCGGAGTTTACCAGTCACTGTGTCTGCACTCACAAGTAACAATTATTTCCCATTTTGTGTGTGTGTGTGTGTGTGTGAGAGAGAGAGAGAGAGAGAGAGAGAGAGAGAGAGTTTAAGGCCCCCAACTTGTAAATATGCATGTGTTGTCAAGGAAAAACATTTAACATAAGTTAGGTACACATTTCTTATCTTGTGTTTTTAAAAATGTTTTGATTTGCTTATAAATCAATTCTCATTCTAAAGCTATTCTTTAAATTGACCTGCTAGTATGGTTTAATGTAGATGTTAATTTCTCCATGGTCTGTATTAAACATTAAAATTAGAATTATGATAGTGAACCCGGACGGATACTCTAATAACTCTCAAGCAGCAAGACAATATGGGGTCATTGGCTGCAATGGGGTCATCGGTAGCAAGCCCAGAAAGAACGGCTTAAAAATGCTAATATTCAATTCAATTCAATTCAATTTTATTTATATAGCGCATTTTTACAAAAGGCATGTCACAAAGCGCTTAACACAAGAGGCCCAATGAGCAACAGGGGCAAGGAAAAACTTTTTGTCTTATATTTGGGACAATACGGTATTTTGGACGCATTGAAATGATTGATTAAATGATTAAATTTAATACAATTTTTACTCCATTTCAGGGCCAGTTCCTCCTGAAAGAGTGAAAGTGAACCATACCAGTGCAGACTCTGTGTCCCTCAGTTGGGAGCCGCCTGATTTTCCTGTGTGGGAGTACCATGTGACCTGCTGGCAGGAAGACAAACTAATCCAGGAGAGGGCAACTAAATCTCAGGATGCTACATTTAACAGCCTCTTACCTGGCATACGGTACTCAGTAGCTGTCACAACTGTCCTTGAGAATGGCACCGAGAGCAAGATGACCACCAGATATGCACTTACAAGTAAATCAAAGATTTTTATATTATTTCATTAAAGCTGGCACGAGCCACAAGTGTTTACAATCTATTAGCTTGCTAACTAGCTCATCTAAACAAATACATATGTTAAAGTATGAGGAGAAATTTATCTTAAAGGTGCTCTAAGCGATGTGACACGTTTTTAGGACTAAAACATTTGTTGTTACATACAGCAAACATCTCCTCACAATCTGCTAGCTGCCTGTCCCCTGAACACACTGTAAAAAAACGCGGTCTCTGTTGACAGCCCAGGCTCCACAAACGGCTAAAAAACACAGTGGGCAAACCTAGCATAACAAACAAAACGAAATGAAACGAAGTGAAACATAACAAACATTGTTCCAGCCAATGAACGACAAGAAGGATTTGAAGGAGGGGTTGGGTGGGGGTTGCACATTCATGACAATACATCGAACGTCAACAAGAATTGACATCAAACACCATCGTTTAGAGCGCCTTTAAATCCAAAAATAGACCCAAAATTAGATCCAAAATTGACACCATCTCCCAATATAAAGCAGATTAATCACAGCTCTTGAGCTCTGAATTGTCTTTGAAGTCTATCTGCCTTGTTATTGTTGAATTTAGGTAGCTTAAAGTGTCCATAGAACACATTTTTGACCATCATAAATTGTTCTTTGAGCCTCAATAGTAGTGTATGCAATTTTTTGCGGCTAAAAAAAAATTCTTGGGTTTGTCTTCTACAGTCCAAATAGTAGCTCATTATAAATACTCTGTTTTTCCTTCTCCATGGCAAGTTTCCCGCCCCCTGGCGCTAATTGGCCAGTTCATTGTGTTCAATTCACAAAATATATAGTTGGCATTTCGTTCACTAATAAAGACGGTAATAGAAATAATTGACGTTAGCAAATGTCATCGCTACATGGAACTGATAAGTTCTAGACTGATGCAGCCTGCAGCAAACTTTTAATTTACAACAACCCATCAAATGTAAGCAAACAATCCACGAAGGTGAAAAAGAAATGCTTCACAATAACCTGGATATCTGTAATCAAGTAGCCACAAAGGCAATTACTGATAGCAGTACAAAGATCTATCTTAGCACAGATAATATGTCAAACGGTATATACACTTATATGATTCTATGGTTATGGCGACCAAAAAACACTGAATTCTAGCATGGTTACCTACCGGTATTGGTTGTGCTTGCTGAATAGTTGGAACAGATCCTGATTTCAGGCGTAGATTTTGTGAAACAATCCGTTGTGAAGTGGCCAGAGCAAACTACCAACCTTGGATTGAAGTTTTGTGGAACGTCGTTGTAGATAAACATCAACCACTCCTGTTGAATGCAAGGTTCTTGAGGAAGCATGTGCAAATTCCGGATAATCCCAGTACATCCTGGAATGTTACACTCGTGTCCTGACATGTTTTTTCGTATGTTTTCCAGTCAAACAGACCAGTCAGCCGTTCTCAATGTTACCTAGCTCTAGCAGTGCCATCAGCTACAGTTCAGTTATACCCATATGGTTATACTGCCGAAGCAAAAGGCGGCTGGACCAAAGACTGTCCCAAACGATCTTTGACTGGACCAGAGAGGGTCAGTATCCAGGATCTTTGATTGGACTATGTAAATGAAGGAGGTGTATCTTGGGAGAATACGTAATCTCCCGCCTTATTTCAGATTGGCCTGGATCAACCTGGCCTTTACTAGCTCCCAATTTACATCTAAAAGGAGGCGGTAGAAGGCATTGAAGTTTTTTTACATGTCTTTTACATGTCTTTTACATGTCTTCAAACTAAAAATGGCAGTGCTGAAAAGAGGCCTGAGTCACTTGGATACACCTCCTTAATTTGCATGGTCCAATCAAAGATTGTTTTCAAATAATAAAATAATACGCTATTATTGACAAAGCAATAGAACAATTTCTGATGGTCAAAAAATGTGTTCTATGATACCTTTAAAAATTTTTGGAGGTTGGTGTCAATGTGATGCAGAAGCATAAATCCAGCGTACACGTTGAAGCTACACAAACAACGCAGATCTCGCAGAACTTTGTGATCAGTCAGCTTTACATCGGGATTTGAATATTGGATCTAATAGTTTCTAATTAGGTGGTTTGATTAAATGATTGTTTCACACATACACAGAGGTGTTTCTAGCACTTATACATAGTTAGACAAATAGATACAAAATTCAGACACAAAGATGTTATAATATAAATTAATGTTTTGAACATCAGGTAGTGCCTCATCACTTACACTTTTAAATGTGTGATTAGAGAGTGAGGAGCTCCTCTCTTGATTCTGCCTTTGTGTTCTGTTCATACAGAGAGCAACCTGGAAGGGCTTCTGGACAGCCTGGGCTTGATGAGCTACTCAAAAGAGAAGCTCTCACTCTGCAACGTTCTTCAAATCAGTGAGAAAACTATAACTGACAAAGCACCTACATCTTTATCATCCTTGCCATGGTGTTTCCTCAAGAAATTAATGATGGTAAATGTCACTGCTAGAAGTGTGAAGTGTGTCTCAACAGTTAATGAAAACTTAGATGAGAACTTTGACCTGTGCAGTGATAGCTTGGAGGACTGTGAGGACATGAGCTCTGTGGTAAACCCTTTAGACATCATAACAGCTTTGTTCCTGTGCTCTGATGGCTTTCTACAGCAGGAAATTACTTTGAAAATGTCTATGTGTCAATTCTCAGTGCCTTTACTTCTCCCATCTTGTGACACAAATCAGCCCATGTTCATGCTATGGGCTTTAAGAGAAATTGTGAAGAAGTTCAGACCACACTCTCTGTCAGACCCAAGAGGGTTTGTTGAAGAGAGGATTGTTCTCTGTCCTCTTCCTCTAGTATCTTTTGTCAGGTTAGGAGAATGTGGCTTTTCAAAATCACAAATCCTCAATAAGTTGCTCAGCAACCCGCAGCAATACCATGACACTTTCCTTCACCATGACATGGATTGTGGGGACAGTCCACGGAAGATCTCTGATGGATTGGTGGAGATGAGCTGGTACCTTCCTTGTGGGAACAAAAATATTGACATTTTTCCTGAGCCACTGGCTGTGGCCAATTTGAGAGGAGATATCCGCTCATTTGAAACACAATACTCCTTCTTGTGTCAGACATCCTCAGCGATTTTTGTTTTTTTTGACAGTTTGGATACAGAACACAGTCAAATACTGACTACTCAGTACCATAAGGCACAGATGTTCTTGGTGGGAAATGCCCAAAGCAAGAACTTCAACATGAATGACTTGAAGCTGGTGGCTTCAGAACTGAATCTGAAGACTGCCAATGTTATTCTCAAAAGAAAACAAATGAATGATGCCGACTTTGTCAAAAATCTGCGATCAACAATCACAAACTGGCTGAAAAGCGATCCATCTAAAGTTCAGCTGGAGCACATTGCTGACATAGCCCATGATCTTGGCATTCGTGTGGATGAGGACAACAGAGAATGCCAAAATGCAAAGATAAATGCATTTGAAATAACTTCACTAATTAAAGACACTTTAGACTTTAAGGAGTCCCAACTGCCATTGCAAGGAGAAATCTGGAAGGAGCTTGCAAAACTCGAAAAGGAGGAGTGCAGATTGAGAAAAGCTGGGGATCAGAATATTGAGAACTACAAAAGTGAACTTCGCACACAGAAGTCAGACCTTAGAAAAAAGCAACGTACCTTTGACATGTCAGAGGCCATGACATGTTTCATTAATGCACTAACAACCTCTGGACTTGAGAGGTCTTACTTTTTGAAATGGATGAGAATGAACTTGGACAATATGTCAAGGAAAAGTCTCACTGGACTGCGAGATCAATATAAGGAAAAATGCCAGGATTCAGTCGTAAACAAAGACGAGATCAAGGAGCTTGACAAGCACATTTCCAGAAGCTCTCTGGGGGTTGAGCATTTTGTGAGAGAGATGGGCCAGCTATATGAGTCCACATTAACCCTGCCAGAACACTCTGAAGCCCGTCAGCAAATGATGCATTTGCCTGAATTGTGTGCCCAGTTACTGCTAGATGGCTTTCCTCTGGAACTTGTAGATGGGGATGCTTCTAACATACCAATGAAATGGGTTAAGGATGTGTTGCTGCAACTTAATAATCTGGTTCAGCCCAAAAACAAAATTCTAGTGGTAACTGTCTTAGGGGTTCAGAGCACAGGGAAATCTACTCTCCTGAACACTATGTTTGGAGTACAGTTTGCTGTCAGTAGTGGAAGATGTACCCGAGGAGCTTTCATGCTGCTCATAAAAGTTTGTGATGATCTCCGTAATATGATGGATTGTGATTACTTGATGATAATTGATACAGAAGGTTTGAAGTCTCCAGAACTGGCTCAGCTTGATGACAGCTATGAGCATGACAATGAATTGGCCACCCTTGTGGTCGGGCTCAGTGATGTCACAATAATTAACATCGCCATGGAGAACTCTACAGAGATGAAGGATGTTCTCCAAATTGTGGTGCATGCATTCCTCAGAATGAAGGAGGTGGGAAAGAAACCAGTTTGTCAATTTGTTCATCAGAATGTGGCTGATGTCTCTGCACATGACAAAAACTTGAGAGACCGAAAGCTCCTTCTGGAACAACTTAATGAAATGACCCAGGCAGCAGCCAAAATGGAGGGCAAGGAGGAGAACCAGAAGTTCACAGATGTGATGGAGTACAATCCAGAGACGGGAAACTGGTACATACCTGGACTATGGCATGGAAACCCTCCCATGGCTCCAGTTAATGCAGGTTACAGCGAGGCAGTCTATGACTTCAAAAAAACCATTATCCACGTGTTTGGACAGTGCAAGACATCTGGGAACAACATTGAAGATTTTCTTGAATGGACAAAGAGCCTGTGGAATGCTGTGAAGTATGAGAATTTCATATTTAGCTTTAGGAACAGCTTGGTGGCAGATGCCTACATGAGATTATGCACGGAGTACAACAAGTGGGAGTGGGCTTTTAAGAAACACATGTACACATGGCTCCTCAGTGCTGAAACCAAAATCTCTAACTATGAACTGACTCAGTCTGAATTGGAAGAATCAAATATCAGTGATTTTCATAATGCATTGAAATCCAAGGCTCTTTTAGAACTTGGCCAAAGGGAGAAAATAGTTCTCAGCAGTCTTACACAGTACTTCAAACAAACTGAGGGCCATGTCTATCTTGTGGAGCGATACCGCCAGGATTTTGCCAACAGTGCAAAATGTCTCAGAAGGGAGTTGGAAAACTCTGTGATGAGCAAACTTGAAGTTGCTATTTCCATTAGTCAAGGCATGAGTAAGTTAGAGAACATAAAAAAAACACACACAGATCTCATGGAAAAAAAGGTCCAAGTGCTACTTGAGCAATGCAAGACCAGCAACTCAAGGAAGACTGACCTAGAACTTGAGATAATATTTGAAAATGTGTGGAAAGAAACTCTGGCTGAACTAGCATTCTGTGGATTGAAGCAAAAAAATATAGCAGAAAATGTGTTCCACCATCTGAGAACAAACTTGAAACAGAGAGGGGGTTCAGTGCATGAAATGATCAGCAAAGTCAATCTTTCAAAATGGGGTACAGAACCTTTTGTTGTTACTCAAGATCATTTCTCCAAGAATATTTTTAAAAGGATTTCAATGTTTTTATTTCAAGATCACATAAAGACGACACAGACAATGGCAGAGAAAATGATTGACAGATGCTCGGCATTTATTGATGAAAAAAGCAAGTCTGACTATTATGACACCTACATACAGGAGATTTTGCACAGTGTTGATGCCAAATTAACTGACTTTCGTAAGTTCTACACCAGTGACATATTTGAAGTTTTGTTGAAGCTCCACATTTGTGGGATTGCTGCAAGGAAATTTCAGAAAATGCATGACTGCTTCATACGTGATAACGACCCATGCAGGTGCCTTGAGCAGTTTAAAGAAAAGTACCTTGCGGACTTTAAGGACCTGTACAACGAGCGAGATCAGTGTCAGAGGAAGGCAGAAGAATTCGCAAATCTGTGCCTCAAACCAGCAGTGGAGTCTTGGGTTGCGGCTTCTCTGGGTCCAGACATAGTTGATGAGATGTTGGTAGGAAAAAATGCCTTTCAGTTCAGCACTAGATCCTTCTTCCAATATTCTCTCCTGAAAGAGTTGCTCTTGGAAGGCAACTTTGAAAACTATGTGAGGTACATTTGTTCTTATGAACAGTTTGTGAAAGACTGGATATATGACCGGATTATAGAGCACTTTTCCAATGGAAATAATATGTCTCAGATACAGGAGAAATATCTCAAAACAATCACAGTGGAAATACAACAGGCTATTCAGACAGCTCAGGAACAGACAGACCCAGAGGCCTCCCTTAAGGAATTTATTCCTAACATATGCAGAGAGCTTGAAGAAAAACTGGCAATTCCCAAGGATTCCCTTGATGCTGTCATTGCTCTTAGCAATGCAAAAGTGGAACCATTTGCCCATTCACTCACAGGCATCATTGAAGAAATTGGAAAGTCATTGAGGCAGGACTTCCTAGAACTAGACACTCGTACCAGACTCCAAACACTTAAGATGAAACCACAGAATGAGCTGTTTAAGCGAGTGTTTGGATGTGGGAAACAGTGTCCGTTTTGCATGGCTCCATGTGAGGCAGGGGGTGAAGCTCACCAAGACCACTGTGCATCAATCCATAGGCCAAAGGGACTGGGTAGATACAGATTTGAAGCATCAGACAAGCTAGTGACTGAAATTTGTTCTTCATGTGTGTTCAGTGATACTACGTTCAGATGCTATGAGACAAACTATCAGTACCATCCCTATAAAAAGTACCGTGAGATTTTCCCTGACTGGCACATTCCAGCTGACCCAAGCATCCAAGCCTCTGATTACTGGAAGTATGTCATGGCACAATTCAACAAAAAGTTTGCAGAAAGGTACAGGGCAAAGCCTGGTGACATTCCTCTGGCATGGAAAATAATCACCCAAAAGCAGGCTGAGGAGAGCCTGAAAGAATGTTTTAGTATTAAGTAATGAGTTAGTAAATTACCAATGCTAGTCTTTTACTTCAATGGCTACTTCTTATAGGCTACTTCTTGAATACGCTTTTGGGTTGTGCTGATTTATATACTTTTTGTTGAGTTTTTTGTTTGTTTTGTTTTGGTTTCTTGGCATTGAACAATATGGTTGAATAAGTAACTGTTTTGTTCCTTTTTTCATTTGTTTTTTTTTTGTTTGTTTGTTTGTTTGTTTTTGCTTTGAACAATGAAAATGCATATGGTTGAATAAGATAACATTTATAATACCTGTAATACCTTTATGTGGGAAGAATTAAATATGATTCATATACAGTACCAGTTTAAGTTTAATATTTGTTTTAACTGGTACTGGATCCATTAACTGTGTGCTTTAGAAAAGTTAACATTTAATTAAACAATTGCAATAACAGTTGTCTAAATCAAGGCAGGTTCATTAAATATTAAATCTGTATGTAATTTGTTTGTATTGCTGTTGACTTGCTAAATGGTTTTGCATATTAAAATCACAAAAATATAGTAGTATCTGTATGGCAAATCAATTTATTCTCTGTGGCTTATAATGATTGACATGAGTAGATATAACAACAATAGGCAGGCCTAATGATGATAGTGAAAAGATGCATTGTGATACAGTCCCCACTATAATTACTGATACCTCGGGTCAAGCATAAACTACTAAATTTGACTGCAACCACATAAAGTACAATGCATTTTGAAGTTTTCCACTCATTAGAATGGGGTGATCCCTTCATGCTAATTTCATATTTATTTCACATTATTTTCGAATTTATAAAACAAAACGTTATTCAGTTGCCATTGCTGAGCACCTGACACTCCTTGAGTAGATGCAGTTTACTGTACAAGGCACTAGATGTTATGGTACAGTAATTCACTAAGTTACAAACTGTGTAGCCTACATCACTCTGCTCAACAGTGTTATTTCTGACAAAGTTATTTCTGCAATGTAATGTGTTACAGTAAGTATGTGTTACAACAAACCATGTTTAAAATGCAATAGTAGAGAAATTATACATTATAGAAGAGTAATGTATACAACTATAGAAGAGTAATGTAACTATTAACATTTGATATTGATATGTACTTTAGGAGCACTTTTTCAGACTTTGAATTTTGTCAACTGTCAACGATTTCCAGTTTTTAAAACTGTCAACCACTTCTAGGTTTCTACATATGATACAACTGAATGTGTAATCCTTATTATGTCTTTAGCTGTAATTTAATTACAGTTTTAAAAGTAATGTAACTACTTAGTGATGCGCTCTCCAACACTGCTGCTCAGGAACTATAACTTTGCATAATATCAGCTGTAAAATGAGCAATCTGGTGTAAACCCTATTGAAAAAATCATATATCTTCCTTACTTAAACAGGTCAGAATGACATTGTATGTTTTATGTAAGCCCCATATATGTTCTATGCTAAATTATGGCCACTGTCATACTAAAAATCACACATACAACATATATGAATACTGTATGAAGTCTTATATGAGTTTTACATGGCAACATAAAGCAAATATGTATGGAATTAGTAAAACTAATAAAGGAAATTACTAAAATTCATATACAAATCATGTAAAGTTTGAACCAAAGTTCTACTGCATAAAATGCTAATCTAATTAAATTCACATGATCTATTTACATTTTAAGTTAGTTTATTGTCAATTTCTCTACATATACAGAGGAATCAAAATTACATCTTTAGCTATCCCACAGTGATGCGGATGGTCAGGAGAGCCAGAGACCGCTGCGCCTACACAGCTTCTCTGTCACCTACGCCACAAACAATGGCAGCAGTGGGATTTGAACACACACCTCCGAAGAGACTGGAGCCTAAATGCCTTAGACTGCTCGGCCACACTACCTTGCTCACCACCTGGTGGCAGACTGGAGCCTTGCATGGCAGCCCCCTCCACTGGTATTTGTGTGTGAATGGGTGTGTGATTGGGTGAATGCCATAAGCAGGTGGTGCGTGTATGCAGCGGCCTCTGGTTCTCCTGACCATGACGAGCATCACGTGTGGAATTGCTAGAAACATAATTTTGATTCCTCTGTATGTCCTGTATATGTACAGAAATCGCCAATAAAGAGACTTAACTTACTAATCTAATTTAACCACACCACTTGTTTTAAATTAGCAAAATTGTGTCTCTGCTCTTCAAACTTTAAATGTTTCCACCGTTAAGAAATGTCAGCATATATTAATTATATATGATTCCAGTCAATAAGTCATACAAATTTGCAATATAACACTTTATTTCAAGTCAAGCTAAGTGACATACAATCAATTTATACTCCACAACTTAACTTTGCCTAGGAAAAACAAAACACTAAAAAATAACATACGCATCAATTTTCAAAGAGCATTCCCCATTCATGTCAATGAATATGGGAATCCATCTGTATAATCTAATTGCCACACACATTTTCCCTAGAATAACATGCCACAATAAGGCAGTAAGACATGCCCCACCCTCATCATTTTAATAAAACCTCTAATTAAGAACTTTTAGTTTGCAAGTAAATCAATAGAACCACAATCTATTGTATATATTTTCTCAGAGCTTATAGCCTCAGAATTAGATTTTTAAAGGCCATTCATATTTTGAAAGTGGAAGAGAAATTGGGTGCTTTTATCTTTTTAAAGCAGTGTACATCCATAAACATCTGGATATCCATAAACATGAACTGAGACAGGTCCCACCCCCATCCCCCTTTGCTATCCACACACAGATCATTGGGGGTTGGTGACGGGCATGCTGTAGGTAAAATTGTCATACCAAACCAATTAACTCTGAACAGATTCTTTGTGTATTTTATTTCTTGCAGATAGGCCATCACTGTCTTTCCTTGGAACAACAGACCAAAATTTTTTTAAATGCTGATAAAATGTCTCATACTATGAGTAGACTCTTCAGCAATCTGGCATAAATGACAAGATACACAAAGGAACAAAAAAAAAATAACGACAGTTAAACAGCTGTATAATACATTTAATTTAAGATGAATTAAGAGGAATTTTCTTTAAAAATAAAAGCCACAAACATTGTTCTTACAACTTCATTTACTCTGCAACGTCTACAAACAGTTTTATTATCTGGGGAAATCAAATGTGTTTAAAGCTCATTTCTGTTTTGATTCTCTCTCTGCTCTGTCTTCGTCTCCTGGAAGATCTTCCCATCTGGTTTCTTAATCCATGTAAGTCTGGTGTCGGCTGGCATCCCCATGTCCCCCAGTCTCTGCCTAATCTGAACAGAAGAACAAAACACAAATCATTCAGAACCGTTGGCAAGGGGTGTGTGTTTGGTGGGAACTACACTCTATGGGGTGGTGGTGACGTAGTGGCTAAGGAACTTGGTTAGCATGTGAGTAGACTAAAACATTTTGGGTTCAAATCCTGGCTACCACCATTGTGCCCTTGAGTAAGGCACTTAACCCTAAATTGATGACCCTAAGTAATTGAAAGCTGGCAAAAAAGGCATCTGCTACTTACGTAAACGTGTAAATGTATGTGTACATCTATGTATAATAACTTGCCTTTGGAAAAGTATTGCAGACTGTGCATATATTTAAGATTATAGATTAACCATACTATATAACTTAGATTAACTACATCTGAGATATCTGAGTTATTTATTAAGTGGCGATGATGCTGATGATTCAGTCTACATCAGCAGGTAGGAGAGAGTGAGCGACTAGCTTGTCAACTATCAAAGGAGACTGTGTGTTATTTTGCATAGAGGCATTAAATCAGGCAAAGTAGTACATCATCCCTGTGGTTGTAGCCTTGGTCATGATAAAATGCAAATGCTCTTTCTGTTTTGCCATGCACAAGTTGCACAACCTGTTACTGAAATCACAACTTCTCTGTGACAACACTGAATAGATACCATGTATACAGCATTTGTACAACAGTATTACTGTCTTTTGACACTTTACAGCAAGGAGAAGACAAGAGCATCGTTGATAAGGAAAACACTCTTATGGTAGTTAGTCTAGAAGGAAACCTTGGGCAGATTATAAGCATTGGTCGTGATTGGTTGTTATTTTACATAAAAGCCCACACAAAGAGATACTAGCTGGAATGCATCACACGTGCAAAACATACCAGTCAGCATCAGTGTTTTTGTCTGTGCTAAACCCACCACAACAGGATTCAACAGAATTGTTTTTTTGTTTGTTTGTTGTTTATCCAACGTATATGGGGTTAATAGAACAAATCTAAATATTCAAAGGACATTCTGCTCCATCAAAACACAGGTTATATTCACGCAAGTCTGTCTCAGACTCACCTGCTGTAGGAGATCCTGCTGCATTGCAGGTTCCTCCATATTCACCTGAGAGTCCATCTGGAACGCCACTTTTACCACCTGCTTCCCCACCATAGGCTTTCCCACTATAGTAACGTTTAGACAATACATTAAATACATAACATGTAGTCTACAGAGCGCCATACACATACGCATAAAACAAGCTCTGCTGTGTTCACTATCCATGTAATATGCTAACACAAGTTATAATGTTCAAGAGGCAACTCCAACCTCACCACAAAATTAGCTGATACTTCAGTGATATTTACAATCAGCACTCATTACCTGTACAATCACCACTCATTACAAGTATTACCTGAGAAAATTATTTGAAACAAAACAGAAAGTCTTCATTTATTAAGTTAAAAGCACTTTTGTTACAATTGTTATTGTAATATTTATTTATTTATTTTGACAGGCCTGGATAGAGACATGCACGCAAACACACACACACACAAACACACACATTGATACAGGCACTTAAAACTGAATGTTTCCACATTATTATCAATGAGCTGAACTAGACTTACCCTCAAGAGTGCAGATGAAGTTGAGTTCGTTGTTCTCAGACAGGCTGATCCAGGTCTGTTGTCCTCCAGACTCCACGGCTCCGTATCTCTGGTCGCATCCTTGCCCTGTCCCTTCCTCCGCTGAGTCCCAGTAGCTGAACACCCCCACTGTCTCTCCACTGACCCACGACCAGTTTCCCAGGTTGCAGGAGTGGTACAGGCCCATCCACACAGCGGCCGTGGAGGCTCCTTTGGCCCGCTCACTCACCCAGCGCTGGACCCGGGGAGAGGGCACTGACACCAGATCCCTAAAGTTCTCCCGGCAGTACTGACGCGCCTCGTTCCAGGTCTTATTCTGACGGATCAGAACCAGCTTGTCTGGGGAGATGTGCAACATTGTTTGGTTAATGATCTAGAAACGGCGACAGAAACGGCAAATCTGAAGAATAGGATTGACGTTGTGTCAAAAATGTCTGTCCTGTCCAGTTAACCTATGCAGTTAATCAGCTTTGACCAGGTCACATTCAAACTTGAGCTATAAGCCATAAGTCATGCTGCCTGTAAATGCTTAGCTGAGTGCCGTTAAATCCTTCAGCATAATCTATTTCTTGAGTGTTGCTTCTAATTCTTTATCCTCAAGCCCTATCAAGCAACCGCTGTCAAAATATACAAAGTTAGTGGAAAACCTGTCCTGAACTGAAAAACCTGGCCTGAACTTAAGTGGGCCACACTTGGTTCCTTCAGAACTTAAGAGGCCTTTGGTGAAATGTCTTCAAGCTCCACAAAGAAGTCCAGTTGCATATTGGTAGTTACAACAGTGGTACATTATAGCTTATACATTACACTGTTGTTTTTTACATTGCATCCTCTGAGGGAACATTGGCTTTCCTGTGGATCATGCACACAGCGAATGAAGGGTTGTGGTCTTTGTTCTCAGCCCTGCAGTGACAAAGCAGCTCAAAGCCACTGCTCAAGACGCAGCTGGAGAGCTGAGCTGTTCCTAAATAGTGTTAAAAGTATCCTTCACCTAGAGGAGCTGGCAGGTACCTTTAGGTCATATCTAGGGTTATGTTTCCACTGGTTTCATGCTCTCATCTAGCCTTCATCTAGACTTCAGCATCATGCACATATGGTAGTCAGGTCATCTAGTTTAATACTACATATTAAATGTTGTCTGTTGGAGTAAATAATGAAAGGAAATTTGTGGCGTAATTCCTCTGACACTTACCCAACTTTGATATACATACATTCATGGATCTCATACTGTGCATGTGTTTAAATTCAGAGTGCTCCAATATCCCTCCATTCACTCTCACCTAGACTGATATGATCAATTTATGATCAACAGAGTTCATAGAGTCTTAAAATGTCATCATTAGGTGAAGAGGCCTATGGCGCTTGACATGGCCACCTCTGTCTCGACTTGGGACTTGACTCCAACATAAGAGTTACTATTACAGTCGGAACTGCCCAAGGTTTCTTCCTTTACCAAAACAAGTAAAAACAAAAAATACTGATAGAGAGTTTTTCCTTGCCCCTGTTGCTCATTGGGCCTCTTTGTGTTAAGCGCTTTGAGACATGCCTTTTGTAAAA